>JAHWXV010290844.1:0-22445 GCA_024586415.1 Phrixothrix hirtus | reverse complement strand
AACTTTGACGTTTTGTTTCTGGATCGTACTGGTAGAACCAACTTTCATCACCAGTGATAACACGGCTCAATAAATCTGAATTGATTTCCACTTGCTCTAACAAATCGACTGCCACATTTTTATGTGTTTCTTGCTGTTGGTCTGTGAGATTTTTGGGGATCATTTTTGCACAATTCTTTCTTATACCCAGATTTTGAGTTTGTATTTGACGAACAGTTTCCCGATTGATGTTGAGTTCTTGTGCCATCATTTTAACGGGTAATCTTCAATCAGATCGTACGATTTCACGCACCCTGTGCATGTTGACATCGGTCCGTGAGGTTGATGGTCGTCCACTGCGGTCTTCATCTTAAACATTCGTTCTGACATCACAAAACATTTTATCCCAACGAAAAACTTGAGCTCTTGACATAACCTCATTTCCAAAAGCCTTCTAAAGCTTATCGTAAGTTGTCGTCGCATTCTCGCCCAATTTAACATAAAAAGAAATGGCATACCGTTGCACATTATTTCGCGATTCCATTTCTGTAACGAGAGACAAAGACACGTGTTCCCTTATTACACCACAACTCACGATTGAGCGGCCGCATCAATGTGTTGCTTGGAGTAGAAGTAGCTTAAAGATCAAGGTCAAAGATGGAGCGCCTACACAAGCTGCAAGCTTGCCATATTTGGCGAAAAAATCAATCTCATTACTTAATTGTCGTACCTCGTATGCAAATAAGACGAAAATTTATACATTTATTTTACTAATATATTGTGAAGACATTCTTTTTAATCATAAATATGTCGAGCCCTCAACATTGGTCGATAAGAATGAAGTCAAATAGAGCAATTTTTGGGAAAAAGAGAAAATATTCACTTGAAAAACGTACATCTAGACATATTATTATTTCAACTGCAGGTTGCCGTTGAAATAAATATTTCAGAATATATTTGTTTATTAAAATATCGGGTTGCAATAAGTGCAATAAAACGTTTCCTATGAACTTACTTTTTGCAATACAAACAAATGGCCCACTTTTATTAATATTTCGTAACCAGACTTTTAAAAGAAGGTACCACAATTACGCTTTGCAATAAACCAATATTTACAAGATGTAGAATAAACCACATGGACTTGGACTACTTAATTTGGTAGTTATTGAAACTTCAAATCGAGCTTTTTGCTCAAGCAACAATCTAAAATCAGAAATCATACGATTTGTAAACGTACAACACAAAACTGTATCTAACGACGGTCGAAGCTCGTCTCCCCTCACCTAGAGAAATGCACCGGAATTATGATTAAAACAACAATAACGTATAGCCCATTATGCGGTCAAGAATATTTTAAATATTCACCACTTTGAAGTAAACAGAAAATGTTATTATAAACACACAAAATTGAAAAAAATCATAAAAATGAACTGAAAATAATACAGGCTGTACATAAATGAATATAAAACTATAAATTAAGTTTTCAGCTAGTTCCGCGTATATATACTTAAACTTAACTTAAAATATACATTCCAATGCGAAAAGAATGTTACACAATAATCTCTGTGTTTTACATATGTGTATTTTACTATTGCAGAGACCGCCAAACAAATAGCTATCATTTCTTTAATTGTGTTTTTTGGAAGCGACAATGAATTTTTTTGATTATGGTTAAAGTTTGTTTCGCTATTTCAATGTTAGCTTATATATTATGTTGATTTTTAAATACTTTTGTTACACATAAAAATGTGCCTTGATTTCATCTATTTCCGAAAACAAAACTACAAATGGGGACGTTATATTCCGGCCGTTTAGTCTACTGTTGTATTTAAAACAAAAAAGTTGATTTTTATTAACTGAAAGTATTAGATCATGACAATTTTATTATTGCGTAAACGTAAAAACTTCAGAATTGTTTTACAATTGTTTAATATTTTTAATAAGAAATTTATAAGCTGTGCAATTAAAAATCAAATACCCTGTATATAATATGAGAATAGCCTTTAATTATCGATTCCCTAGCACCCCGTGCTTCTTTTCGCACTCATGTAAGAATTTATGACTGTAATATCTAACTTCTTTAACTTTTTAAGGAATTCAACAAGAATTTAAAAAGATATACAAGGTGTCTCAAACCTCCTGGGACATAGAGCTACCACGTATTCCAGAGGTCAGAGTAAGTCGACTGGACCCAGATTATCTATATAGAAAATGTACCGTTTGTACGTGAGAGGAATTCAACGTTTACTTAAAAAATCACATTTTTGTACGCTTTTTAAAAACGCGTGGATCAATTTTAATCAAAACTGGTACCGGGGCATCTTAAAGCATACAACTTCTTTAGGTTACCAAGGAATCCCAAAAAAATTGGGGAAGGATTAAAATCACCCCCACCCCTTGATAAATTTGTTCAAAATTTACTTAAGGATGACAACATAATTCGAAGAGTTTTTTAAGGGGAAGACATTTATTATCTTCATTTTATGACTCTTGTAAAAATTCCACATTTCGCATACATTCGAAGAAAAACCATATTTTTTCAAACATTGATAATCGATATTATTAATGCAGATTTTATTGTATTACCAAATTTATTTCACCGTAGATACACAGAAACAATAAAGGTGATCATTTTGATAGGAAACAATTTCATAATCGTGTCAATTCATTGTTGAAAGTAAACTTTATTTGAATAATTCTTCACTGTTTGTTGCTTTTGTATTCTGTTTTGTTATTGTAATCGTCGTTGCTGGTTTAATTGTTGGTTGTTGTTTTTGCTGTTATTGTTGCCGCTATTAAATATGAATTTCACTTTTAATGAGCAGACCTACATGCTATTAGTTCTTGAATATTGTCAAGGTAACTGCTGCGACTGTCCGCCTGTATCAAGAGAGATATCCAAATCGAAGAATTCCAAATCACAAAACTTTTACTCGTATCGAATATCGTCTTCAAGAAACAGAAAGTTTGTAGCCAGCCAGATATAACATTGGAAGACTTCGACAAGCACGAACATCTAATGAGGAAGAAGATGCTATTCAAATGATTGATAACAATCCTGGGGTCAGTACCAGAATATTGCAGCGTGAAATTGGGATTCTTAGTAATAAATTAATCCGTCCTCTCCGCATCCAGGCAGATCAAAAATTATTGCCAATTGATCATGAATTACTTTTAAATTTTGCACAAATTATTCGGTAGCGCAGAGTGGTCGGCGATGGATTCCACACTAACATCTTGTTTACTGCTGAGTCTTGTTTTACGCGTGGTGGCATGACAAACCTACACAATGAGCATATTTATGCATATTGATATCAACATGCTGTCAAAGCAAGACATTATCACCCAGAATTTAAAATTAATGTCTGACTCGAAATTATTGACAATTTTTTGTTGGATCTGGATGGCGCCAGTTACCTTCATTTCTCCAAGAAAATTCGCTAGAGTTGTTAAAAGACTTGCTCCTCAATTTGCGTCAAAACATGTTTTTCATGCACAACGGTGCACCACCTCATTTTGCACGTTCCGTAAAAGAATATCTAAATGAACAATTAACTGATAGATAGATTGGTAGGGTACAAGACACGCCCATTGGCCACTGCGGTCTCCAGATTTGAATCCTTGCGACTTCTTCCTCTGGGAAGTCTTAAAAACCAAAGTGTACAAGGTCCAAATTAATAATGCTGAACAACTTTGGAACAGAATTCAAAATGCAGTAAACGCACTACGAGAAAACGACAATCTTTTAAGAAGGGTGCATTTCAACTTTTTACGTCGTGTTGACTTCTGTACCAATGAAAGTGTAGGTCACATTGAACATTTGTTGTGAAAAAATTGAAGGCTTGTATCCACGATGGAATACATTTTATAATACAATAAACCTGCATTAATAATATCGCATATGAATGTTTGGAAAAACGTTACTTTTCTTCGAAACTATACGATATACGGAGTTTTTATGAATAATAAAACGAAGACAATAAATAAGCCTTTTCGTTAAAAATCTTAGAGTCGTATCAGCATCCATAACTAAATTTTGAACAAGTTTATCAAGGAGTGGAGGTGATTGTAACCCTTTTCCAATTTTCTTTGGGATTATTTGGTTATCTAAATTAGTGTTGTCGTTTGAAGTGCACAGATGCCAATTTTCATTAAAATGCATTCGCGAGTTTCTAAACAGCGTATAAAAATATGATTTTTTTAAGCAAATTTTAAACTCCTCTCAAAGATAAACGGTACAGTTTTCTATATAAATAAGCTAAGTTATTTTGACCTCTAGAATACGTGGTAGCTCTATGTTCTAGGAACTTTCGGATACCCTGTATATGTATAACGCATGTTCAATAAATGGCGCTAAATTTGAAATTTAGAAAATTAATCAAATTTTCATGACAATGTCGGGCATATGTCCACATACACTGAGTCTGCATATATTAATGCGCTTCTCAAAATTGTTGATAATTTTCTCAAGTGCCTAGTCTAATAACTAATCACGCATATGATTTCCGCCTGCAATTTTGGAATTTCGCGTGGTTTATTGGTGTAAACCTGTGATTTCACAAACCTTCACAAGAAGACATTGCAGGGTATAAAATCACAAAACCTTGCCGGCGATTCTTGTTCACCATGCACTGATTGTGAAACATTTTTGTGGAGTAAGATGAGCATCTAGCGCGAAGCATGACGTTTCTGCATCTTCCTAGAACCATAGATTGTCGATGTTCATATCTTCAAAGGTAGACCACAACGGTAACTACAGTTTCCTCAACGAGCTTAGCGCTGCACCTGCCCTAAAAGCACACCACACAGTCGTTTTTAATGGATGCATTTCACGCTCCTGGATTATTCAAGGATTTTCATTTCCCGAAATCCGGCAGTTCTATCTATTGACAAATAGACTAACGTAAACGTGGACCACGTTACTGAAAATGTTTATTTTTTTGCAAAATTTTCATAATGGAGTTAACAAATTGCCGTCTATGAAGTTAGCACCCCGATGATAGTACTAAGTAGTTCTGATAAGAGTTCTAGCATATTTTAACTTAGAACAGATGCACTTTATAGTTTTTAAAAAAAGTGCCGGCAATTTATTATAAAAAAAAGAGTTTAAAATTTGGGGTGCTAACTTCACACCGCACCCCAATATTCAAATACAATAGTTCTGAAATAAGTTACCCGCAGTGCTATATGTGATAACGGGTATTTTAAACTTTTTGATATTAATAACAAAAAAAATTAGCAAAAACCTAAATTCCTATCATTCAAAACGTAAAAAACTGAAAGTCCCATTAGTTCTAGTGGGAGTTCTAGTCTAAAACTACAAGACACACAAATTATTCCAATAAAATTTTCCTCTAAAATCAACAGTAAACTATATACATAAACTTTTAGGTTTTGCAAAAATCTAACAGTCCTAAAAAAATGAAAAATTGAAAGTTCCATTAGTTCTGATCCTAGTTCTGGATCTAAAACGGAGAAATCTCTAACTTGTTTTATTAAATTTTTTCATAAGGCCATAGAAAAAATGCTATATTAAGCAAAGTTGACAAAGTCCGCAAAAATTTGAAAATTGAAAGTTCCAGTAGTTCTGATCAAAGTTCTGGAACTAAAATGATAAGATCTACAACTACTTGTTATAACATTTTTCCATAAAGTCCATAGAAAAAAGGTATATTAAGCAAAAGGTTGACAAAGTTCGCAAAACGTTGAAAATTGAAAGTTATAGCAGTTCTGACCAGAGTTCTGGCCCTACAACGAAGAGATATATAACATTTTTTATCAAATTTTTCCATAAGCCCATAGAAAAAAATTTGACAAATTCCGCAAAATGTTGAAAATTGAAAGCTCCGGTAGTTCTGTTCACAATTCTGGATGTAAAACGAAGAGATCTACAACTTTTTGTTATAAAATTTTTCCATAAAGTTAATAAAAAAACAATTGTATTAAGCAAAACTTTGACAGTCTGCAAAAAATTGAAAATTGAAAGTTCCAGCAGTTCTGGTCAGAGTTCTGTATCTAAAACGGAGAGATCTCCAGCTTGTTCTACTAAATGTTTTCATAACTCCATAGAAAAAATATTATTAAGCAAAGTTGACAAAGCCCGCAAAAATTTAAAATTGAAAGTTTCAGTAGTTCTTATCAGTATTCTGGGTCTAAAACGACGAAATCTAAAACTTTCTGTTATAAAATTTTTCCTTAAGGTTAATAGCAAAAAAGTTGTATTAAGCAAAACCTTTACAGTCTGCAAAAAATTTAAAATTGAAAGTTCCCGTAGCTCTGATCAGTGTTCTGGACCTAAATCGACGAAATCTACAACTTTTTCTTATACAATTTCTCGATAAAGTCCATAGAAAGACAGTTATATTAAATAAAATTTGAAAAAAGTCCGAAAAACGTTGAAAATTGAAAGTTCCAGTAGTTCTGATCAGTGTTCTGGATCTAAAACGACGAGATCTACAACTGTTTGTCATAAAATATTTCCATAAAGTTAATAGAAAAGAGTTGTATTAAGTAAAACTTTGACAGTCTGCAAAAAGGTTAAAAATGGGAAGTTCCAGTGGTTCTGGTCAGAGTTCTGGATCTAAAACGGAGAGATCTCCAACTTGTTTTATTAAATTTTTCATAAGTCCATAGAAAAATGTTATATTAAACAAAGTTGACAAAGGCCGCAAAAATTTGGAAATTGAAAGTTCCGGTAGTTCTGATCAGTGTTCTGGATCTAAAACGCCCAAATCTACAACTGTTTGTTATAAAATTTTTTCTTAAAGTTAATAGAAAAAAGTTGTATAAAGTAAAACTTTGACAGTCTGCAAAAAATTGAAAATTGAAAGGTCCGGTAGTTCTGGTCAGAGTTTTTGATAGATGCCAATGGAATCTATAATTATTTTAGATGAAATCTTTCAATACAGTCAACAGAAAGAAAGTTATATTAACTTTTAAATTTTGCAAAAATCTGACGATGACTTGAAACCATTAAAAAATTGAAACTTCCATTAGTTCTGACCAGAGTTCTGGACCCAAAACGGACAGATCTCCCACTTGGTTTATCAAATTATTTCATAAGTCCATAGAAAAAAGTTATATTATGCAAAGTTTGACAAAGACCGCAAAAATTAGAAAATTGAATGTTCCAGTAGTTCTGAACAAAGCTCTGAATCTAAAACGCCGAGATTTTCAACTACTTTTTATAAAATTTTTCCATAAAGTCCATAGAAAAAAGTCATATTGAGCAAAAGTTTGACAAAGTCCACAAAACGTTGAAAATTGAAAGTTCCAGTAGTTCTGATCGGAGTTTTATATCTAAAACGACGAGATCTACAAATTTTTTGTATACCATTTCTTGATAAAATCCATAGAAATAAAATTATATTAAACAAAAGTTTGACAAAGTCCGCAAAACGTTGAAAATTGAAAGTTCCAGTAGTTCTGATCAGTGTTGTGGATCTAGAACCACGAGATCTACAACTGTTTGTTATAAAATTTTGCCATAAAGTTAATAGAAAAAAAGTTGTATTAAGCAAAACTGACAAGTCTGTAAAAAGTTGAAAATTGAAAGTTCCAGTAGTTCTGGTTGTAAAACGGAGAGATCTCCAACTTGTTTTATTAGAGTTTTTCATAAGTCCATAGAAAAAATGTTATATTAAACAAAGTTGACAAAGTCCGCAAAAATTTGAAAATTGAAAGTTCCAGTAGTTCTGAACAAAGTTCTGGAACTAAAATGATAAGATCTACAACTACTTGTTATAACATTTTTCCATAAAGTCCATAGAAAAAAGTTATATTAAGCAAAATTTTTACAAAGTCAGCAAAACGTTGAAAATTGAAAGTTCCAGCAATTCTGATCAGAGTTCTGGACCTACAACGAAGAGATATTTAACTTTTTTTGTCAAATTCTTCTATAAGTCCATAGAAAAAAGTTTGACAAATCCCGCAAAACACTGAAAATGGAAAGCTCCAGTGGTTCTGATCACAGCTCTGGATCTAAAACAACAAGATCTACAACTACTTGTTATAAAATTTTTCCATAAAGTTAATAGAAAAAAAGGTGTATTAAGCAAAGCTTAGCAGTCTGCAAAAAGTTGAAAATTGAAAGTTCCATTAGTTCTTATCAAAGTTCTGGACCTAAAACAAAGAGATCTAGAGCGTTTTTTACAAAATTTTTCCATAAAGTCCATAGAAAATAGTTATATTAAGCAAAAATTCGACAAAGTCTACAAAACGTTGAAAATTGAAAGCTCCAGTAGTTCTGATAAGAGTTCTGGATGTAAAACGACTAGATCTACAACTTTTTGTTGTAAAATTTTTCCATAAAGTTAATAGAAAGAAAGTTGTATTAAGCTAAACTTTGACAAAGTTCGCAGAAAGTTGAAAATTGAATGTTCCAGTAGTTTTGCTCAGAGTTTTGGATCTAAAACGACGAGATCTACAACTTTTTATTATAAACCTTTCCATAAAGTCCATAGAAAAAAGTTATATTAAGCAAAAGTTTGTCAAAGTCCGCAAAACGTTGAAAATTGAAAGTACCAATAGTTGCGGTCAGAGTTCTGGATCTAAAACGACGAGGTCTACAACTTTTTCTTATAAAATTTTTCCATAAAGGTAATGGAAAAAAAGTTGTATCAAGCAAAACTTTGACAAAATCTGCAAAAAGTTGAAAATGGAAAGTTCCAGTAGTTTTTGTCAAGGTTCTGGGTAGTGGTCTATTGAATTTATAATTGTTTTAGATGAAGTTTTTACATAAAGTCAAGAGAAAGAAAGTTACATTAATTTTAAAATTTTGTAAAAATCTGACGATGACCTAAAAACATTGAAAAATTGAACGTTGCAGTGGTTCTAATCAGTGTTCTGGATTTAAAACGAAGGGATCCTCAACTTGTGTTATAAAATATTTCCATAGAAATAGATTCTATTGACCTCTATCCGGAATTCCGACCAGAACTACTGGAACTTTCAATTTTCAACTTTTTGCAGACTTTGTCAAAGTTTTGCTTAATACAACTTTTTTTCTATTAACTTTATAGAAATATTTTATAACAAAAAGTTGTAAGTCTTGTGGTTTTAGATCCAGAACTCTGATCAAAACTACTGGAACTTTAAATTTGTGATTTTCTTAAAACTGTCAGATTTTTGCAAAATTTAAAAGTATGTAAACTTTTACTGTTGATTTTAGAGGATAATTTTACTGGAATCATTTGCGTGTCATGTGGTTTTAGATTAGAACTAATGGGACTTTCAATTTTTTACGTTTTGAATGATAGAAATTTAAGTTTTGCTATTTTTTTATTATTAACATTAGAACTCTTTCAAAAAGTACTCATTATTACATGTACGACTACGGGTAACTTATTTCAGAACTATTGTATTTGAATGTTGGGGTGCAGTGCGAAGTTAGCACTCCAAACTTTAAACTCATTTTTCTTTTAGTAAATGGCCGGAACTTTTTTTAGAAACTATAAAGTACTTCTGTTTTAAGTTAAAATATGCCAGAACTCTTATCAGAATTATTGAGTACTATCATCGGGGTGCTAACTTCACAAAAATCAAATTGCCCCCGCTTCCCATGGTCAGTAAGCTTAAGTTGGTGCGCAATTTTGATTTTGTACTCATGCATATGGAGATCTTTATGCAAAAAGTCGTCTGAATATTTAGTTGCTGCGACCTCAGCGAATCGATTTTACCCGACTCATAGTCACTGTTTTGCACAAAAGTGATGTGTTATTCTGTTTAACGAGAACGATTCGGCCCAGACGATTTCGCCGTTCTCATTGAACCAGTTGTCTGAATGTTCGTCATTAGTCTTCGAACTGTATACTCATTGGGTGTTTTATTTCCCCCGAGATTCGTGCGAAGTTTTCGTGTTGTCTGCGTGGCACTTTCACTGCTTTAGTAAAATGTCTTGACAATGGGAGCGGGCTGCTCAGTTGTAAATTGGTTATAATCGAAAAACAATTGAAACTAAATCAATTGGAGTGACAACAGATGTCAAAAATGACAAGAGCGTGCCTGCCTACTTCGTAACAAAACCATGTCACTCAAGTCAAATTCGGCACCCTTTATGGAACAACCGTTATTCTTAAAGCACCGAACAAAAGTATTTTAGGCAATTTTAAAAGACGACTTTTTAAGAAATATTTATACATTTATGTTTTTTCTTTGGTTTTATATAATTAAAAGGAGGCCGTAGTTTGAATTATGAAATATTTTGAAACGGTATTATTTATTGTTCAGTTTTATTATAATTGGTTGACTTCCTGTTATTAAAATACTGAAAATTTGTTATAGGTGTTGAAAAGGATTTATGGTGGGTTACATAATTAACAAAAATATTGACCCGTTCTTTCCTATTTCCTTTTATTAATTAAGCGCAGTTTTAAATATTTCAAAAATATCATCATCTTTTATTTGTTAAAAATGTTTTAGCCAATTCATGTATCAAGGTGAATGACAAAGAGAGCATTTTGTCATGCGTTTATAAGGGGCGAGGGAAAACCGATTTAGCAAGCTAATATCCTCATCTCATGCTCTCTGATTCATATACGCTAACGTACACAGATTGAAAAATAAAAAGGTTACAAGTTACATGCTCTTAATTGTTCAGTGAATTTTAGCCAATTTAGCTAATCGATATTGTGTATGTATGTAGATGTATTTTGCATTTTTATAAGATACAGGCAGTTACGCAATTTTAGTAATTTGGAAAAAAACAATTTCGGCATAACACTGCCTAAATGATAAATTTTATAAATAATGCGTCCCAGAAAAATAAACGATTCATTCTTATTTTTTTTTCAGAAAAATGTTAGAGGCTTGGAAGAAACGATTTACAATAACCAAATTTATTGTTGTACACGATCGGCCATGGATATTTATAAGATGTGCGGTAAGTACCTTTTTAAATAAATCAACCCTAATTTAATGATAATTATTTGCAGTGGCAGAAAAATTCCAAGCCGAATCTGTATTACTGCCTTTATAAATGGTTAATTGCTGCATTCTTCTTAATTTCGTTGATACTATCCATAATAAATCCGGCGGATATAAACCAGTCTGCAGAAAACCGTGCGAAATGGTTGATCTACCTTACAAATTGGGGCTTCACCTTATGCACCGTGCAGGCCTTACTTTCTGCGTTCATGCTCACCAGCTGTTTCCTGACGACACGCAATCGTGACACCGGTATTGGTAGGAGCAACTGTTCGTTTCTACTTGTCCTGTCTTATAAACACTTGCATGTTATGTTTTCAGTATTGACCGCTAAATGGGATGATAATAAGGCTCTTAAACTATATAAAATATACTGGATAACTAATAATATTGCCACAAGTGCTGCTTTCGGGATTACCATTATTTACTGGTCGTTTATATACGATGGTTAGTAGTTTTGTTGTTTTTTAACACATTTTCCCACAAGAAACTTGAATTAATTACAATAAACGGTTTCTTCGAGCGTATTGTTTTAATGTGTGGTATTTCAGAAAGCAAGGGACCTTTGGACGGAATGAACTTTATCGTTCATGTAGGGAATTCTATACTGATGTTGTTAGACCTGTGTATTGTCGCACATCCTGTAAGAATAACACACTTCTATTGTTCTTTAGTGTTTGGGGTATGCTACATAATTTTCAGCATTATTTATTTCCTATGTGGGGGAACAAGCAAGTAAAAATAAAAAAAAATTAAATTTTATTTATAAATAATGCTATATTTTTAGGGAAAATACAGTTTTCATTTATCCGATTCTAGACTGGACCAAATCGGGTACAACAGCGTTGGTCTGTTTCTTAGTACTGCTGTTTTTAATATTGCTACACTCTATAACGTATGGAATATATAAATTGCGCAAACACATTACTAAGAAGCTGCACGTTGGCATGGAGGACGATTACGGTAGCAGAAACAACCATTTTAATTTAAGAAATTATCCGGGGTTAAGTAATATTTTTGTACCGTAATAAATTTATATGAAATTAATTTAAAAGTAGATTTATTGTAGAAATGTGATTTATTTATATTTTGCATAGATAAATGCTCATTGTATCTCGTAAATGCATTAGAAAGATGTTATAAATAAAAGTAGTTTTAAAAATTAATTTTTGTTATTAAAGCAAGCAAGAGTGACGGGCATTCGCTACCATCGTCGAATGCGTCGCCCCACGCAGCACTAGTACCGTGTTGCCGTCGAAAGTGTGCAAATACTCGCGTATAAATTCTTATTAAAATAGTGTCTATTAGTATTTCAATAGTTTCGAGATATAAATTCAGATCTAAGAAACGCTTTACAAACCTATTTAATTTGAAATCGCGGCAAACAATTGAAATACCAGAAGTGTCTTCCTGTACTCGTGAGAATTCTGTCCGGCATCTTATATTAATTCGGAGGTCTCCTTCTGGCACAAAGGAGCGGCGTCTTGACCTCTCCGTTTCAGCTGCCAATCCAGTCAGCTTCTTGTCTCACCAATGTTCCATCCTCGTCCGGCCGAGTTCTTTCCGAGTAGCGTGTAAGAGGGAGCGAGTGGAGGCGATCGTGCGAATCGCTGGTGCGGCACAGGTAGTGGAGCGAGCTGGGGAGAAGTTGGTGTTGTTGTCGCTGCCTTAGCAACAGCATGCAACGCCAGCAGAAGTGCAGTGCTCATTGATGAGGAGTGCATGTGTAAGTCGCGATCTCATTACGCGGCGCATCC
The DNA here is from genome assembly GCA_024586415.1 of Phrixothrix hirtus. Classification (NCBI taxonomy): domain Eukaryota; kingdom Metazoa; phylum Arthropoda; class Insecta; order Coleoptera; family Phengodidae; genus Phrixothrix; species Phrixothrix hirtus. Next base: position 9,786 of record JAHWXV010290844.1, on the reverse strand, counting down.
TTGAACCTAGCGGCCAAGCGCCATCCTCTGATATGATGGTGTACCCGGATTCGCAGTGGAACTGCCCCACGTCCACGATGCTGCAGCTGTACGACGACATCGGCTATCGTGGTAAGTGCTACTCTCACAAAGACTACGTTAAACGTGACAGTCTTTCGTTCGATATTAAAATTGCATAGAAAATGCGAGAACGTGCCATATAAATCAGGAAACTTCGACGAGTGTATAAACGACAAACTCGCGACGCTTTTACATAATGCGACTTATTCCGGAAACGTTCTCTTGCAATCTGTTAAAGCGGTTGCGATAGGGTGCACTTGTCAATATGCACCGTGTAAATTCAATTAAAATAACTGGCCTCGACTGCGGGTGGGAGTGACATCCATAGTGTATCTTGCATGTTCGCGATGTGTAACAGTGGGCGATGCGAGCGGGGCGCAGACCGCTGAGGCATCTCACATGACATAGCCAGACAGCAAAAAGTTGTGTATGCAGCATAAATTTAGTTTGAACTGTAACTTGGACCATTAAAAGTTTAAAAACTGGCTTCGAGCAGACGCAAAGGTTGCCGCTGAATTCACTGCCACTTATAATCAGCAGCACACAATGCTTTGTTTCGGCGGTCAAACTTACAAATATGTCCACGGTAGTCGCGATTAACCATTCGCTTTAACAATACGCTGCACTATTTCATTCTTGATTTGCCCTTAATATTAATTGTCAGTTACATAAATTGGCGATGAAAGCAGGTAAATCATTCGTTAGAATGCGCTCTGAGACTGTAGCTTCTTGTTACAGTGAACGTGGTGGAGGCGCTGCAGGAATTCTGGCAAATGAAGCAGGCTCGAGGTGCCGATTTGAGGAATGGTGCCCTCGTCATATATGAATCTGTGCCCTCAAACGCTCAACCCTACGTGTGCTATGTGACCCTTCCGGGAGGCTCTTGCTTTGGAAGTTTTCAGGTAACGTTTTAACTAAAAATAAACATTCTAATTTAAATAATAATCTAAGTCCTACCCCCTTTTAAAATCACTGCTTACATAACCTTTTAAATTGTTTGCTTTTACGTTTATATTCTAAATTTATTATCGAGGAAGTGTGAACTGGAATGTATATTTATTATCCGCGCCTAGTATTAATATTTATTTATTTTTTTCTAAGAATTGCCCCACGAAAGCCGAAGCGCGACGCAGTGCAGCTAAAATAGCCTTAATGAATTCTGTATTCAATGAGCACCCATCTCGTCGTATTTCTGATGACTTCATCGAGAAAGCAGTCGCCGAAGCTCGTTCTTCCTTTAAAGGCGATCCAGAGGAGGCTGACAACCCCAATACGGGAATTGGAGCTTTTCGTTTTATGTTAGAATCAAACAAAGGGCGAACAATGCTAGAATTTCAAGAATTGATGACAGTTTTTCAACTTTTACATTGGAACGGTAGCTTAAAGGCGATGCGGGAACGTCAATGTAGCCGCCAAGAAGTTGTTGCTCATTATTCGAATCGTGCTCTCGACGATGACATGCGGTCACAGATGGCCCTAGACTGGATCGCACGTGAACAGGAATGTGAGGGAGCTTTACGCCGGGAACTTAATCAAGCCGAACGGGAGCTTGAATCCGCACGTCTCGCGGGTCGCGAGCTACGTTTCCCTAAGGAAAAGAAGGACATCCTGGTCCTGGCGCACAGTCAAGTAAACATGAGTTAACCAGCTTGTGAGTGTACTTACCGTGATACAGCGCCAAATGAATGATGCACCAGGCCAGTCCGCATTAATTGTACTATATTACCTATTTTTGCATCATTATGTTAATGTTATGTGAGACTGTTTTTGTTATTTAAAATCGATTATTATACTTTATGTTAATTTTGTAAAATGTAAGTTTGGTTGCAATTGTTTGGTTTTCAATCGATCTCTTACTGCAGCACTAACGCACTTGCATAACTTTGGGATATAGCATCGAGACGCTAACTCTTGAATTATGATCGCTATCGCCATTGTATAGTCAATGCATTTGATTTATTTATATTATATAATCTTCCAATAAAAATCGTTTTTTACGTGTGAAAATTTATTTAACCTGCATTAACCACGATGCCTATCCACACTGCAAAAACAAAACTGTAAAATTACATTCATTGTACAGTAAAAGCCACTTTACAAAACAAATTTAAAATTTCTATTGACTTTTCAATTCATTATGAAAAATTACTACACCATTTTTGCAGTGCAATTTTGATTTAAAAAAAGATTAAAATTCTACATTAAATTTTACTAATTACAACTAATTTATAGCGTTCCAGATTTGCTGCAACCAATGCAGTGCAAATCAGCCGTTTCCCTTTTACAAACAGTACAATATTTTGCAATTTTCCTAGTTTTCATATATTTTATATCAACAGGAAACCGCTAGTATGTACCGCACCCGTGCAGTGCCTATAAATCGGAAACGCTGTTAGATACCAACAAATTTTTCAGCAATGAAAAATAATAAGTGTTAATATAAAGAATCACTTGGACGTAAAGACGTAAGGAAAACGCTTCAATGTAAGTAAACAAGATAACTAAAAAGTTTCACGAATCGATACTTCATAAATATTTAATGTTTTCTAATATGTCCGTACATTTTCCTAAAACTGTTATTTAAATACAATATCTTTTGTTAAAATCGGTTTATGGGCGGTGGTGATCTAGTATACAAGAAGTAAACAGAGGAAACAGGTAAAATATATTTAATTGCTGTAAAGGAGTATTTCACTCGTTTTAATTCATTATTAAAATTAGTGTTCACAAAGAAAATTTTTAAAAATTTCAAAAAAATCCATTGACTCGTTGTTTGCGTCCGTGAAGTGCATTTATTATACAAATACTTGACATTTTACCGATTATACTAAACGATTATATTGAACCACAAAATCAAAGAAACAACGTTAGATAATAGAATTTGCTAAGAATTTACAAATTTAAAGGTCACGCCAATAACTGTCAATAAATTTAACATTGGGATTTTAATACGTAACAAAGTTTCTTATAAATTTCCGGCTTTATACCGCTTCCTGGTTATTTAGTGTTAAATAGAAATTTTATTTTAAAGAAAACTAAGCTAGTGATGACTTGAGCTAAGGTCATTGGCGTATAGTTATGGTAGGTCTAAAGCATATACTATTATCATGTTTATCCTGTCCCTCCCTTATTTATTTAAAGCATAAATAAACACGAGTTGTTTTAAGAATTAATAAAATAACCAACTCTAAGAGCGCCATTTAGTTAATAAACCATACACATACATTTAAGAATACACATATTTCATTATTGCATTAACTTCTATTTTATACCTTAGCTCTGGTACATATAAAATTAAAAATGTAAATGCTTAATCGACTAAAAGCTGAAGATTGTTATATGCAGCCGTAAATTTTCTTGAAAAATTTTCCATTTCGAATTAGCAACGTAATAATAAAATTTTTATCCAAATCTAATTTAATTATGACGTGTGATCAGAAAGTAGCGCCGTCGCATTTATCTATGGACAACGAAAGTTATGTCTTATATTAAACTTGAAAAGCAACGTGAAGTTCCTATTTTACATTAAATATTAAGTGTCTAACAGTATCTGAATTTCTACAAGGTGGGCCATAAAAACAAGCAGTTTTGAACAAATTTTGAAAAACAAACTGAAAATGATTACGATATAATTTTTTAATCATATTAAAGTACACATTAAGGAAATTTATTTTTTAAAAATAACACTATCTAGATGTTCACCATTCCGCTGCAGACATTCTTCAAATCTGGATCTTAAATTTGTGAAAACGCGCTGGCACATTTCACGTGGTATTGCTGTTATTTTCTCTCTAATGTTCTCTTTCAATTCAACTACCGATGCTGGATTGTTGCTATAAACTTGAGTTTTTAAAAATCCTCAGACGAAAAAGACCAGCACAGTCAAGTCAAGACTCCTAGAAGGCTATGTAATATCCCCTCCACGTGAAATAAGTTTTCCAGCAATCGTTTCGTTTACGACGGCCAAAGATGCGTTAGACGTATGACACGTGACTCCATCTTGTTGAAACCATGTCTTGTTGTAGCCTCCTAATTCTTGCAAAGCCGGAAAGAAAAAATCGCGTAACATTTCTGTGTACCGTTCAGAATCAAGAGTTACAATTTCACCTCGCTCGTTTTAAAAAAAATAAGGGCCAATAATACCCTGAGCTGAAATTGCTACCCACACTGTAACTTTCGGGGAATGCAAAGGCCTTTCATGTTTTGCTTTTGGATTTTCCTCAGCCCAATATCGGTAATTCTGTTTATTAATATGTCCGTTTAAATAAAAATGAGCTTCATCCAATAAAAGAAAATGTTATTGAACGTTGCAAATCGCGCCAACATTGTTTCGATACAAGCACGCCGCAAATTGTGATCATTTGGTTGCAATTCCTGCACCAATTGAATTTTATATGGATGTAAATGAAGGTCTTTTTTAAAAATACGGCGCAAAGACGTTCGTAATAGTGCAAGTTGAGTTGATCTCCTACGAGTAGGTGTTCCAGAATCCTGTCACACAGAAGCTCCCACTTCGTTAATTCGTTGCTCAGTTCTAACTGATCTTGGGCATCTCGTGGGCTTTTGTTTAAGAATGGAACCAGTGGTCTCGAATTTTCTAACTACACGACCTAATCGCACATTCATAGGACATTGACGTAAGTCGTGTAATCCAAACTCAGCGCGAAACAAACGTGTAACAACCGTGCACGAATCGGCATTTTTGTAAAACTGTTTTACGCAGAACGCACGATGTGCTCCAGTGAAGCGATCCATCACGACTGAATTTCCAAGCATCTGCCTTGCAATCTCCACCCGTCGCGCATAGTTCGTGCGCATACTTTAGCAATGTTGCCGATTCGAAAACCGCTTGTTTTTATAGTCCACCTTGTATAATATTGGGCTCATTCGAGCGGGGCCTGGTTGAACCTGGTTGTTTTCGAAAATATGCTTCAAGATGTTAAAATTCTAATTTCTGACTAAATTTTTAAATTATCGACAATTTTTTTTAACTTCATAGTTGACTGCGATAACAAGACTTGATCACACATGAAAGACCGCTTGTAATGGTTATATTAAGTTAGCACCCTGACTAAAAGTTTAGATAATTCTGGTTACAGTTGTAGGTTCCTTTGTAGGAGTTGTTTGAGTACATTTTGTAAATATCAGAATTTCCCAGAAATTCTTGGAAAATCTTTGAAAAATTGTAATAAATTTCAGAATTTTTTTAAAGGAAGTGTCAACTTTGCTTGAGGCAGTTATCAACTACGCTTTATTTAAGAATTATAAAAAATCTGGTGAGATATACAAATATGCAAATGCCCACAATTGATTAAAATATTATTTACGTTTATTTTGGGAACCATAATTCTAACGGTCACCCATCCAAGTTACTGGACACGCAAAACCCTACTTAACTCCAGAGATTTTCTCCGATAACTCGCTTCATTGCATTTTTTCAGCAAAACCGCTAAGTTCGCGTGAAAACATATCAAAAACAGAGGAACTGTATATAATTTTAAAAAATTGTTAAAGACGTTTTCGAGAAAATCGCAAAAAACCTAAAAATCGCAAGAATAAAGTGGCACTTTCGGTGATTCGCTTTTAACTAAATTCTTGACATCTCATGCACAGAAGATAGAATACTTAAATATGGTTTTTCATTAGGTAACTAAGAAATATACTTAAAAAAATCGTTACAGCCGATTTCAAGAAAATCATGAAGACGGATAATTCGGAAAATATCTAAAAATGACAGAAATAAAGCAGTACTTCCGGTTATTCGCTTTTAACCAAATTTTTGAATTTGCACACAAAGGTTATTATGACCTCAAATATAAATTCTTATTTAGCTAAAGCTTTTAGTTTCATAGTTATTTTATTCAGAGCTAACGGTGAAAGTACTTTCGATTACTCGATTTACGGAGGATTTTCTGAGTAACCGCCTAGATTATATGAAAACGTCTTAAATATCTAAGAGATATAGTAAATTTTAAAAAATTCGTTATAGCGGATTTCAAGACAATCACGAAAATCGAAAAATTCGGAAAATATCTAAAAATAACAGAAATAAAGCGCTATTTCCTGTTATTCGATTTAACCAAATTTTTGATTTTGCATATAAACGTGATTGTGACCTCAAATATAAATTTTCATTTAGCTAGGGCTTTTAGTTTCATAGTTATTTTATTCAGACTTTAACAGCTAAAGTACTTTCGGTTACACGACTCTTGGAAAATGTTATGAAAAATCGCCTAGATTATATGAAAGGACATTAAATGTCTAAGAAATATAGTAATTAAAAAAAATCGAGCTGATTTCGAAAAAATCTCAAAAAACGACAAGAATAAAGTGGCACTTTCGGTTTTGCGATTTTAGTAAAATTATTGCAGTCGCGTGCGACGATGGATAAAAACTCAAATATAAAATTTTGTTTTTCTAGGACTTCTACTTTTCGAGTTATCGTGTTCACAGACACACACACACACACACACACAGACCAGTTTCCAAAAACATGATTTTCGTACTAAGGGGGCCCCAAAACGTGTATTTCCACTAAAATTTCGACATCGAAAATTTGGATCGAAAACAAACTTTCGCTTTTACCTATATTTTATATAGGGTAAGAGAAAGTAAAAATATAGTGATGCGTACGCTTACAAAAATTTTAGAACAATTATAGAATGCGACTCAAACGAGGAAGGTATCCCAAGCGTCCCGCTCCAATTTGATTGAAATTTGAATATGTTGTAGACGATCAAATCCTAAAAGATCCGTAATTTTTTGTATGCGTGATAATTCGGTTTTAGCGGATAAAATTTGCGTCTCAAAAACAGCGCGTTTACACTCAAACTAAAATATGAGCAACCATGGAGCAAGCATTTTAGCGTTGTTTTATTCAAATGAAACTACTTTTTTGTGTAAAACTGCCAATGTGGTCTAAAAAGCACAAATTTAGGAACAATATTTACCACCTAAATCGGAATTACTGCCGATATAAAAATATGAGTCTCATGACACATAATGGCAGAGCCATCTATTGTTTATATTAGGAGGTATTTTAATATAAATAAAATAAAGAAGAAGATTCTTCTAAAAATGGCACGAATTTTAAAAATTAATTCGGCACAAGTGAAAAGCTATGAAACTGTAATATGAACAATTCTAAGGCTTCTCATCAAAAGATTTTTATAATCTAACAAAATATGTAAAAATATAAAAGTTCGCAATTCTAACCAGCGTGACATAGCACCAGCAGACCAATGGTTTCGCCCTAGTGGGTCTCATCAGTGCTGGGTGGCTGTGCACGCTGGTTTGAACGATGAACCTCTTAGCAGGCGGTGTACCAAGGCAATCAAACCACTTTACACCTTATCCTGAACGATTCAAGACCTGATGTTTAAGTATTTGCAGCCACAGCTGTTGGCTCCACCCACTAAAAACGAGCGAACGAAGTCGCACTATTCTGTGGCTCCTCCTACTTACGGAGGTTTAAGATCGCCTTAGGCCGCCCTGGACGGTTGCCGGCGTCTTCTTTGTAGGCTTCTAGCCCGGAAATGAGGGGGTTGGAACTGTCCTGAAACAAAGAATACCAATTAACGGCCTTTTTGTGAATAAATTGTTAAATTATAGGGATGCTCAGATCTTCGTGGATTTGCGAATTTCGCATAAACCACGGAGCGTCTGTAGCCATGCGCAAGCACTTGTTTTGGATGCCTAACAGCTTCCTCATGTTTGATCTAGCGGTGTATCCCCAGATAGTTGCCGCGTAGACCATTGTCGGACGAATGATCACCTTATAGAGTCTAACCTTGTTTTCCAAGGAAAGTCTAATTCGGCGATTCAACAAACCGTACAATGCTGCCACACGGGCTTTTGCACGCGAAGTGCAATAGTCGATGTGGTGTCTCCATGTCAGCCGGAAGTCGAATACGACACCCAGGTATCGAACTACGTCCTCCCAAGGAATCGGAATGCCGAACATTTCGATTTCTTGTAGAGGGCGTATACACCTACGCGTAAAGAACACCGCAGTATTCTTTTCCGCATTGACGTTGATTCTCCATGTTTGGAACCAAGTTTCCAACCCAAAAACCACCGCTTGGAGGTTACGAAAGGCCAGGTTTGGCTTTCAGGATCGGGATAAGACGGCGGTATCGTCGGCGTATAGCACGAGCGTCGTGTTCGTCTGTCTGGGCAGGTCGCTACAGAAGATGGTGTAAAGCAACGTCGAGAGGAGGGAACCTTGCGTCACCCCCACCTCTACGTTCTTCAGTCGCGAAGGATGCCCCTCCAGATTGATTTAAACTATCGCTAAGATAGGACGCAATCATCTGAATGAGCTTCCAAGGAAAGTTTGTTTCCAGCATCTTGTATAGCAATCCCTAGTGCCAAACTTTGTCGAACGCCTTGGCGACGTCCAGAAAAACTCCAGCTGTCGCATCTTCGAAGGTGAAATCTTCGGTGATTTCTTCGGCCAGCCGGTGCACCTGACGAGTGGTGCTGTGGGAATGATCTTTGCGTTTTCAGTCGCATCTTTCAGGCGGTTCAGAGTTATTCGCTCTGCCAGCTTTCCCAGATAAGATAGAAGGCTGTTAGAGCGGTAATTCTGCAGAAAGGTTTTGTCTTTTCCAGGTTTAGGAAGGACGATCACGTCAGAAGGTTTCCAGGATGAATGATATCGTCGAAGCCTCAACATCGCGTTCACGATGTTGACTACTGCGGCGATTCCCCTGGGTGGGAGGACCTTGAGGGCGGAGTTTGGAATGTTATCGGGACCGGGCGCCTTCCACGGCTTGTATAGCTTTATGCAATCGTGTATCTCGTCCGAGGAAGCGGTAAGGATGTAGGTAGAGTTTGCGTCGTTTCCGACGGCGATACGACGCCTTACTGGCCTTTCGATGCGCTCGGCGAAGTCAAGATCGGCGTGCAGGAAGTTCAGAGAACATTGCAGCTCTAGGCTGTCTGCGAATGTCTCTGCCTTGTCCGCGCGATCGTAGATTAGACCGCGCTCGTCGTGAATCGGCGGCACGGGCGTTCTACGATTCCTTAAGACGTAGGCCATTCTCCATAGGGAATCGTCCTCTGTTTACAGCGACTCGTGTTTCTCCCGCCAGGTACGGTTGTAGTGCTCCTTTAGGCTCCACTTCACTTGTGCTGCAAGACGATTCTTGAGCACTCGATCTGCAGGGTCAAAGTAGCGCTACCAACGGCGTCTAGCGCGGTTCTTCTCTCTGATGAGTTTCCTCAGATACTCTTGGAGAACTCGCTCACTCGGCTTCCTCCTCACGTTCGTCGCAAACAGGATAGAATCCTGAATGCTAGAAGTAAGGCGGACGACCGATTCTTCCAGCTCATTCTCGGTGCGTATCTGCTCGATACAACCTAAATTTTGGTGCAGGTGAGGGGAAAAGGCAGGCCATGAGACGCCACCATCTCGGTAGGACTGACTTCCTCGCCTAGGAAAAGTAAGACGGGATTGTGGTCGGAATCTAGGTCGTGTACGGTAGTCAGGTCGTGTTGGAAAGGGACATCTTTGAGAAAAGCGATATCTAGGACGTCTCAGGAGCCTAAAGTTGAGATGAAGGTAGGTTCAAGTGGTCCGTTAACGAAGAAACTTTGATTAGTTTCGGAAAAGTCGTGGAGTATTCTTCCATTTCGGTTGGTTCGCCGACTGTTCCATGATGGATGCTTAGCGTTGAGATCGCCAGCTAGGATGGTCGGAAACGGGCTGTCTAGTAGATTGTC
>JAHWXV010290841.1:0-10452 GCA_024586415.1 Phrixothrix hirtus | reverse complement strand
TCAATTTCTAAGCCGCCACGGATTTTACAATACAAAATGTCAAATTTTACGAATATGGCAATAACTTATTACACTAACGACATCTAGTGGTCATTTGTAATAACATAAAAGGCAACCCTCGGATACCAAAAATTACCATCACTGAATATTTTATTAATTGTTGACATTTAAAATTTAAATATAAATTGGATTTATGGCTCAGACAAGTTGCCGTTTACAAAAATACAATATGGAAGAATTAGCAGAAGGAGAGGATATTAATATTGCTGAAAATAAAAATGTTTAGTAAGAAGAAAAGTTTTGTTGGAATAACATTTCATGATGAATATCTTGAACGAATTGATAAATTTCGTAATCCATCGTTTAAAAAAATATTATGGAATCAAATCAACTACATTATTTAAATTAATTTCATTTTCAAATAAGAAATACTCCAATATAAATGCTTCCGCCATGTTTGCTACTTAAAATCACAATATATAACTAATATTTTATATGAACACGGCATAAACGTAACCATGTTTTATTTATGAATGACACTTAACATAAGTAACAATTATATATAGTCTATATAATCTCCCAGTTAATACGGGCTAAGAAAATCATAGATTCATGTTTTAGTTATGTATAGTAAAATCGTCTAAGGAATTTAAAACCGTTGCAACTTATCAGTATGAAGCAGGTTGAGTATAAAAATGCGTTGAGAGCCAACAGTTGCGTTCCCTAAACGCGCCTATTCATTTAAACGCCGCATCATTGATTGAATAAGGTGGTTTATCTCGTCTTGAGGTATTGCCTCTCATGCAAATTGCACCTCACGTCTCAAGGCTTCCAAAGACAAAGGAGAATGTAAATTTCGCAACCTTCTGCCCATTATGTCCCATACACGTTCAATGGGAGAAAGACCTGGAGATCTTGGAGGCCAGGGCAAAATATGAATCGGAGCCTGCTCAAAGAAGTTCAAGGAAAATCTTGCTACATGTGGACGTGCATTATCTTGCTAGAATAATGGATCTTCGAGCTCCTGTAAGTATGACAGAAGATGCGTTCCAACCACCTCCGCAATATATCGTTGTGATGTCATATAGCCTCGAATGAACACCAAGGGAGAACTGCCGCAATAATTAATTCCACCTCAAACCATAACACCCACAGTGCGGTGTACGTGCATGTCAACTGTAAATCACAGATTCCTTCTTCTTCTGACCCTCATACGGCCGTCGTACATTCTTAAATATAATCCAGATTCGTCACTAAAGACAACACGACGCCACTCAAGGTTCCAATGAGATTTTTCGTTACACGATTGTAACCGTTGCTGACAATGTTCTGCAGTCAAAGGAAGCACAAGTTGCAGACGATATGTTGGTAACCCAAAACTTCTGGTTCGGCAATAAACTATTCTAAGAGTTAGAAAGCGACCTTATTTACGAAATCATTGGTCACCAACTACCCGAGTAGAGGAAAATCGTTCTTTAAATACCAGTTGCCTTAAGCGACGATCTTGACGCTCATTCGTTCTTTTTCAAGCCCCGGTTCCTCTTTTACAATGATCCTAGCCATTTTCAAACCATCCGCGACACAGTTGTATTGCAGTAGACCAATCTAGATTTACATGATTAGCAATTTCCCCAAATAAAGGACCAGCTTCGCGCAAACCAATAATTTGGCCTCTGTAAAATTCACTTAATTGACGGTAATAACCTCGTTGCAGTACTCTGGACATGATCAAGCAAACAAAACACGTTAACAAATGAACAAAACTAAAATAATGTTAATTAACAATGAAAAAGGACAACAAATCGTACGAAAAACACAGACCGAAAATATTAGCAAAAAAATATAACAACTGTCAAATGTGGTTATCTCAAAAGTTAATCAATTATTAATGTCATCCCAACAGATCCAGCAACTTTGATTAAGAAATTCCTACTCCATCTTGGTATTGCAATTTCTATGTCACAGGGTATCTATAAGGGAGAATGTTGACTTCAATCAGGTATGTAGTGGTAGCGGTTTATGCCGACAAAATCCTCCAGATGTCCGTCTGTGGCACTTTTTAACATTGGATGTCCATACTGCGCTATATACACTGCATACATTTTACAAAATACTTACATATTGACTCATTCTCGCCTTTTAGGGTATCACCAAGGCTAATATTACGAAAATCTTACTTCTAGTTCATCGTCTTGATGGCGATACCAAATAAAACGTACTATGCCAATGAGATAGAAAAAAAGCGTTGATCTTGTTAGGTGGAAGTCAATAACCCCAGTTGAAGCATTTAAACTAAACTGGAGCCGTTGCACCAAAGGTATCAAAAATCGTGTCGAATAACCTGATATTTAAGAAATCGTGATGAGAAATATTTTTGCTAAAAGTTTTAATCCAGAATGTGATAGAAATATAGTTTTACCTTTCAATAAATATATTTCGCTATAGCTATAAAATATAAAATAGGATTTTTGATAAAATGTTTTCAAAAATCTAGGTACATTTTTAAATACATAAAAAAGTTAGGATTGTTCAAAAGTGCTTTTATAAATTGCGTTATATTAGGTCGTTTATAATTTGTTGTTCAAATAAAAGTTGGTTTCGCGATGAAATAAACTATGGCAAAACAGCGATGGTGGAACATTAACGGTGAAACGCGACAGCAGTTAAAACCTCGTTCCAAAAATACATAAGCCGCTTTTTAATTTGATTTTACAGGAGAATTTTGGAATAAAGTTAAACGATCCTGGTAACTATTACATAGGGGAAAATGTTCATCTTCCGGATAAACTTTGCTTGAAGATAAATAAAATTTTTAATAAAATTCAGCTACCATGAAACACATTTGTAATCCATTAATGTAAGGGAAACTAAATCATATGAAACAGATAAAGAAAATGAAAAACCTTTTTGTGCGCGTAAATTAAAATTTACATTTAATTAGTTTATCATATACCTTCCCCAAATTCTCATCAAAATCGAGAAGGGAACGGCTAAATGCTTCTAAATTTGTATTCGGAATATTGCTAGTTAACGTTTGATATCCTGTCAATTTTTGAAAGGCAGTTGGCATAAAACGATTAAAATTTATTTAATTACAAAATTTTATGAAAAGCAAAAATAAATTACCAGCGGTAATTGAATCGGGAGTATCGATCCATTCATTTACTTTTTCATCTTTTCATTTCTCTAAATGCTTAAATTGCTAGATTAACTGTCATGCAAATCAGGTTGTGACAACAACATTTCACTAAGCAAGGGTTCAACTAGGTGTTATTTTATGAGATGGCTTTTCATTGTAGAAGACTAAATCCAAATCGATTCCAGCTAAGAGAAAGCCTTGTAAACTTAGGAAATGAGCAATTTAAAGTTCAGAAAGTAAATTCACGCATGCTATTGTATATAGAACAAGTTTATAACTACTTTTTTATTAAATTAATTATATTTAATAAGTTCATATTGTATGATTCAGACTGCCTATAATTTTTTATTTAAAATGCAGGCTATTACTTTAATATTGCCGTGCTACGACTAACCTCGTTGTTATATAGAAATTATGTAAATAGCATGGTATTTTTGACAATTAAGTTATGCAGGAAATTAAATATTTAGAGCACTGCTTTCATATTAGGTTATTTTAATGGCTTTTCTCTAAAATATATTAGCGAAAGGCAAAAAGTCCCTAGACACTTCTTAAAGTAATTAAAATAAAATAGCTTATCAAAATATTTAAATGGTATGAAAGGATTTTGGAGTAATTATCCAGAATATCAATTCAAGTAGCATTCCATAGTAGGTTGATAAAACATTTATCGCTGCAACAAATCAGAAAAGTACCTCTCCAAACCTTAGATCTATTACTTTGATAGGATAAGATACGAAAAATGTAGTGTAAAAATTATAAGGAAAAAGTTCTAACGCGATGGAATGGAAATACGCACCATGTTGACAGGCCAAAAGGTCAATATTCTATAGATATTTACGCCAAGAGCATGGCACTTAAGAAGCAACACGACTAGCTGGGCACTTTCTATAAAAACAAATTTTTATGAGTTCTATGCGTCGATAAATTTAGGCGACAGTAAGCTTAATACAGTTGCAGAACTTTTCCATGGCCTACTATAATAATTGCTAAATGGTTTGGTAAGCAATTCGGTACCAAATGTGCTACCAAGGGGCATTGCATTATGGAGATTTTCATCATTGTGTGTGGCGCGTCTCCGTGTGCCTCCGTCCAAAAAAAGTCAAAAATCAGTAAGGAGTTATTTATTTGGAGAACGACTTACAATGCCGAAAACGTATTAAATAAGACTTAATTTGAACATCAGACAGTTAAATAGATATTTATCGCCTCTGCTTTTACTCAACTGCGCCACTGGAACCACTCTATAATGACTTATTTTTCAAATCACCCTGTGTATTACCTGTACTATTATAGCAAACACTTAAAACTAAATTTACTAAATAAAACTGACTAATAAAGAAAATTTTATATAAATAATCGAAATATTAACAAATATTTTATCCTAACTAGCATTATCAGATATCTTACAAAGTACTAGAATTCTCCGTAATGTCCAGTTCATTCATCTTTTAAAATGAACACAGATAATTGTAACAAACAACAGAAGCAAAATTGCTATTTTCATAAGTCTAATTTTGGTATAAATTTATTCGTACACTTAATTTCACGAATTCTAACAACCTTCGATCATATTTGTAAGAGTTAGTTAGCATTAACTAATACCATACTAAGCAAAACCAGGTTTTGTGACGTAGTAAATTGACATCGTCATTTAAAAGTGACATTGGTATAGGTGGATAGATTTTTTTACCAACGTAAATTAAGTTATTTATTCAAATACAACTTTTGAATGACAATTGTTAGTTACTACATCGCTAAATTTGAATTATTTTAGTAACAGTGGTCAATATGATCGTTTATCTTTAAATATAAATTACGAGCTTAGACGCCCATAAATCTAGCGCCACTAATAAAATCTTTTCTACATGATAATACCTAAGCAAATGTCGTAGTCCGGACGATTGATTAATTATTAAGCAGCTATTTACTTATTTATTTTATTTCAATTATTTGTTAAGTAATAATATATACTCAGTAACAAAGAAATTGCAACTTCAAGAAGGAGTAGGAATTTCTTAATCAAAGTTGGTAGACCTGTTGGGCTGACATTAAGCAAAAATTGACTAAATGTTAAATCAAAAGGTAATGTGATAACGTCACATTTGACAGTTGTTATAATTTTTTGCCCTGTGTTTTTCGTACGATTTGTTGTTCTTTTAGATTGTTAATTAATATTATTTTTGTTGTTGCTCTTTTGTTAACGTATTTTGTTTGATTAATCATGCCTAGAGTACGGCAACGAGGATATTACTGTCAATTAAGCGAATTTGACAGAAGTTGAATTATTGGTTTGCGCGAAGCCGGTTTTACATTTGTGGAAATTGCTAACCGTGTAAATCTAGATCGGTCTACTGCAATACAGGTGTGTGATGCATGGTTTGAAAATGGCTAGGAACATTGTAAAAGAGGAACCGGGGCTTGAAAAAGAACGAATTAGCGTTAAGATCGTCGCTTAAGACAACTGGCATTTAGAGAACGATTATCCTTTACTCGGGAAGTTGCTTACCAATGGTTTGGAGAAGAAGGTCGCCTTGTAACCCTTAGAACAGTTTAGGTTAACATCATATCGTCTGCAACTTGTGCTTCCTTTAACTGCAGAACATTGCCAGCAACGGTTGCAATGGTGCAATGAACGATCTCATTAGAATTTTGAATGGCGTCGTATTGTCCTTAGTGACGAACCTAGATTTTGTTCAGGAATGCACAACGATCGTATGAGAGTCAGTAGAAGACGGGCTGAACGAAGGAATCTTCGATTTACAGTTGAGAGGTACATACACCGCACTGTTGATGTTATGATGTGGGATGCGATTACTTAGGGCAGCAGGTTTTCCTTGGTGTTCATTCGAGGCAAGATGACATCACGACGGTATATTGCATAGATGGTTGCGACACATCTTCTGCCATACTTAGAAGAGCTCGGAGATCCATTATTCCAGCAAGGTAATGTACGTCCACATGTAGTAAGATTTTCCTTTGAGCAGGCTCAGATTAATCTTTCGCCCTGGCCTCCAGATCTTTCTCCCATTGAACATGTATGGGGATATAATGCGTAAAAGGTTGCGAAATTTGCAGCGTCCTCCTTTGGCTTAGAGGCCTTAAGGCGTGAGGTGCAACTTGCATGGTAGGCAATACTCCAAGACGAGGTAAGCCACCTTATTCAATCAATGCCTCGGCTTGTAAATAAATGTGTAAATCAGAGAGGCCGCACCACGCATTATTAACAATTATTATAAAATTTTGTTTACCTAATAAAGATTTTCCTCCCAAATTTTGATAATTTATTATTTATTTCTACCAAATTTTTATCCGGAAATTCCAACCCCTTCTTGTTGTTGCAATTTCAATGTCACTGAGTATATCTACATTATTTAATTTAATTCAGTTTCACTATGTATTAACTTTTTTTATTAAGAGATAAGTGACAACGCAGGAAATAATTGAGTTGTTATGGTATGAGTATGATATAGCTACGGGCGAACTTCCGCAGAATATTTTAATTGCCTTTTTTGACCGAGGAAGGGTACGTAAAAAAATTAATTTTTAGTATTAACTAAACTGTTAATTATAGTTTAAATTAATATCTAACTGTATTAAATTAAAAAACTTCTTCTTTTACTACGATTAGGGATGTTCCTTGTTTCCTTAGCCTCATTCTGTTAATGTAGGGAGTTAGCTTAGGGTGCATCTCATTGCGGGTCGTCAATGCGGCTTTTTCCTCTCGGTCGTCAGAGCCAGTTTGTTTTCATCCATCCTCTCAACATATGTTTCTATACATTTTCCCGGGTTTTTGTCCATTTGACTACGTCTTGTGTACTACCTCTCTCTCTCTAATGGAATTGTTTGTCCGCCTATCTCACAGTATTAAGTTCAGCGCTGACCTTAATACTTGAATTTCTGTTGCCCTTATTTTCCGATTTGCCTTTTTAGCTTTTGCTTTTTTTTTGGTAGCATAGATTAATATTGGTCGTAGCATGGTTTTGTAAATTCTTACTTTTCCCTCTAACCTTACATATTTGTTGCAAAAAATGGTGTTCCTTAAGCATCTTGTCTCTTACAAAGATTTTGTGTTCGTATTTCGTCGATGAGATTACAGCGGATTGTTGTTTTGACTCCTAGGCATTTAAAGCTCATTACTTCTTTAATAGTAGCATTTTCCTTTTGCACCTCACTTCTTCTAGGTTGCTTAGATACGAGGGCAGTGCTCAAATTATCGTGATACTCGGAAACTAAGGACTTGTTAAGCTTACTTTTTATTTTAATTTTTCGAAGTAGCATTTATGCATTTTTCATGCGGTTAAACCATTATGAAAAGTCTCAGACCACTATTCTTTTGGTATCTGCATTTACTCGTTCTCGTAACTGTTACTTAATATGCGAAATGCAAGGGGACAGCTCTAATAAATAGGGCGGATGTGACAAAATTTTAACTTTCGAGTTGGTGAAAAGCTCAGTTACTCTAGCGGTGGTGTGGGATGACACATTATCATGATGCCATAACAAACCATGAAATCTAGTGTTTGGTCGCTTGACAAAACCAAGGTAGCTATGTAATATTATTTGTGTTGGTGCCGATTCAATGCCTAAACTTGTTCGTTTCACAATATGTTACTCGTTGGTTTTTTTTCACAATTTTTTTTACAGCAATTGTGTTTTCTGCAGTAAATGCAGTTTGCAATCTGACGGTGTGGGGGTCATATTTTAATGACTGCCGTTCTCTTCTGGATTTAGCATACCAATTGAATATTATGGTCCGTGAAAATGAAGAATCTCCAAATGTCACGTGTAAGTTACTAGTTTACTAGACATTCCTCTTGTTTTAAACTTTTTATAATCGTAGTTAATCATTGTCTAAAATCGCGCCTATCGAGTTCCAGCGCGTTAAGTAAAAATTACTAAAACAGTGACAATAACTCGGTATTTGCACAGGAATGGCTAAACTGTTTAATATGCCTATTTGCACCTTACCCTAGTAAGGTTTACTCTTTTGAGTGGTGGGAGTTACCGCACAATACGCCTAGTAGAATGCCACAATCTCGATTATTATTGCATGGCTCTCGGATTACCATAACTCTTTTGTGTTCGCTGAAATTTGCATATTGTACTCCTTGGCTGTTAATAAACTGGTGCGTTAACCTTTGAAGATCGTCATCGTTATCCGCAATAGAAGAAATGTTGTTTTATAATTTATTAGACCATTTTGTGTTGTTTGGGAAATTGCAGGTGCCTTCTTCGACGGGTTACAAGGTTAATATATCTGTCAATTCATATTTTGTAGATTATTTTATTTTAACGGGACTATTTACTACGTCGTTAAGTAGTAATTGTATTTATCATAAATACTGGTCAACGTGTTAATAAACATAGCGGCAAACAAAAACCGAACTGTTTTAAAACTTCGTTTTCGGGCAGTTTCAACTTGTATTTAAGAAGGTTTCAATGACCTTTTCAAGGGGATTAAGAATTTACCTAACCGTATTTTGTTTACATTTCTTTTATGTGATCGTCGGCAAATTTCAGGTCGAGTTTAAGCAAGCAGTTTATTAATAATCGAACAAATATTTATATAACTCTCAATAGATGTAAAATAAAATTTTAAAAAATATGAATGCCTTTAAATTAAATGGATGAATCAAAAACTTATTAATTTTCTCACCGATATACATTTTAGACTATAACAATTCTGTATGTTACATTTAGTTTAATTATATTAAAGGACAAAGTTAAGAATGTATTAATTTTTCTTTTAAAAAAAATTCCTTTATAATTTCAAACTTTAATTTAACAATGGCAATGCTGTATTTATATTTCTAAAACCATTATTTTTTCTTAGGTAATAAAATCAGTATTTAAGTTTAAATCCTTTATTTCGTATAAAATGTGTTAAATATTAAAAATAGAATGTCTGTTTGAACTCATTGTTACCGATATCATGGCTAGCAGGGAGTTGAAGGGCATTCGCCGTAGGGGTTTGCTTGCGGCGACATGTAATTCTTTTACCTTACTTTCCTGTGTTCTCTTAAAAATTACCTTTTACATTATCTAAACTTTTTATTACCGAATTGATGTTCTCTTAAGAATTACCGTCGCTGAAGCAAACTTCGACTGGTATGATTCATTATTACTAAATCTCTTTTGTTGTTTTTCAGGGGACTTTTCTAAATTTATTATATACCAGCCAGCTGATTTTTTTTGGGTGGGAGTGTCGTGCCGAAATGCTATCAGACAACTCGTAAGATCGTTTTTTTCTTCCGTTATTTGCTTCCAATTTGGTAAGTCAAACTTGATTACTATTTAAATTAAATTGTCGCATGTACTTCGACTGTTAAGCTGTGAATTAGGAGCATAGAGCTCGAAAATTATTGAAGTCTATGTTAGCTCATCAATTGTTTCTACGATTGCCTACATGGCGTTTCCTTTTTAATCTAAATTGATAAGCTCATAGAACTGTCAAGTTTCTACGATTCTCTTATATTTTAATTGTAGGAATCATTCTTGCAAAATTTAGCTTGCAAGGATAATGTCTACTTATGTTCATATCTCCGACTGACTTATCAAATTGTAATCATTAAGCAATTGCTACTGTATCTAATGAAGTTGCTCTCAAGTATCACCCGACAACTGTTGAAATCAGCTACAATTTTCGAGTTTTCAAAAAGGGGTTATTTTTAAAATTATTCATTATAATATTTTATTTGGCTTAAAAATTTTAACAACAAATATTTTTTATTATATTGTTGTTTTCTCTGTATGCAACAAGTTGCTATCATTATTTTTAGAAATTAAATTTAAAAATTAACTTTTATTATAAGTCTAAGGTCTTAATTAATTTTAACGGAAGCTGCTTCACACTTCTTGTTAATTTATTTTCTTGTATAATTGATTCGGTCAAGCTCACTTACTTGTCTTTTTTTGTACGTTGCAAATGTTGGAACCTTCAATAAGAAATTGATTATTGCAACGTTACAGTACTGGCTGCATTCGAATGAAACCAACTGCTGCTCAACTATTCCATTGGAGCTTTTCCTGCTACCTGAAACACAAGCCGTTCAACACCCACGAGCGTGGTTTGTTTGACCATATTCGTTGTCTTTCCGATTACTTTTGGAGTTGTCCAGCCGTTGCGATGCAGTTTTGGTAACAATTAGCGAATCACTTATTATTCTGTGTAAATTATCGGTAAATATTATTATTACCTTCAACCAAATATTAAACTCAACTGTGATTCAATTTGTTTTCAAAATTCATTATCGTTATTAAAGTTGTTTATTGTTAACATATTTTATTTATTTGAATTAACCAAGCCTGCC
>JAHWXV010290838.1:0-15702 GCA_024586415.1 Phrixothrix hirtus | reverse complement strand
CCTATAAATAGTACCTAAAACAAATAACTGGTTTTAATTAAACTAATTAAGACAGAGTCCTGACTAAAATGTACATGTACAGAGTGTATCAAAACCGAAAGTGTGTATATAATTAATCTAGAACCATTAACAAAGCTCAGTTCACACCGGGGAGTAACCGTATCAATTGATTTTAATAATTTTCAGACTGAGAAAATTATCGTTACAAAATTTGAAGCATGGATTAGTTTTAGAGGATTGCTGTTACTTCTAAAATACGGTCCTGGATCTTTTCTCCGACTTTTTAGAGCTGACCCGCGGTATACAAGTTCCAGTGTTTGTATTAAGTCCCAACATCTACTACGATCCAGAAGGGGCTCAAACGAACACTCGTTACAGTGTTTCTAAAAGTAACGCATTTATAATTTTATTTATTTATTTGTGTAACGAAATGAGCTCATTTCGAAATCCATTTGTTTCATAATGGCTTTATTTTTAGCACGGAATATATTTTTTTAAAAGGCTGGTAGCATTAGTAATTAACCTTATTAAACGTCAAAAACGAATAGAAAATTGACAAAACTTTCGTATTCAAATGTCAAAACGTCAATGTCGCCAACTATCACTAAAATCCCTAAATAAATTATATGTCAAAAAAGGGGGTTTTCTTAAATTTTTAGCAAATAGATTAAATAATATAAAAAACCCGTTTATAAGATGTTTTATCACACTCGCGTCTACGAGGCTAATTTTCTAAACTTGAACTCGTATGATATAAACATGTCTTATGAAACTTGTTTTTTTAATATACTATTTTAATGCGTTCGGTAGTAAAAAACGGTTAAGTTAATACGTTATAGTATATTGGAATTAAATTTAGTGCATTGTTGTCAATAAGTCGTATATTATGAAAACAATGAGCATTTTAAATTGAAACACACTTTGCTTTTAATCTTATAAAATTTTTGCCAATTAAATTAAAATTAAAATTATTGAAACAAATCGAAAGATTTGACGGTACGTCTTGGGAATATAAAACAGTGTAGAATTAAAATTGGTCAATACATTAAAAATCAAAAGAGACTTCCATGTCCAGTTTATCTTGGAACAGACGATATATAATATATAGAAGCTATTTGCTATGCGGTAAAATGTTCTCCGAATAAACTGATTCCAGGAAGGTAATTCATTTTGAATTTATATTTCCTCGTAACTCGACTCCGCAAAATTAATTCACATAATCTTTTGAATACAATTTTGAAGTCTCAAACGATATTTGATTTGAAAACAATCTCGAATTTTACAAAATAAGGAAGAAGTTTTACGTTAAATTTCTTTACGGCATGCTTCCTCGGTACGTGGTAAATATACGATAGTGTTGATTATGTGTACCGTTTTTTGCATTTTTCCAATTCCTAACTTATTTTTGGGATTCAGTTTGAAGTGAAGCCAATTTTGTCCATTCAGCTGCACTCAATAGCCCAACATGATACCAACGCTTCTTGCTAGTACTAAAAGATCAGATCCAAGTTTTATTAATATTTTGGCCGGTGCTTAATTCAAATATTTATTTAATTTGAAAGGGGCTTTTGGCAAATTTGTATTTATAAAAGGGATCTTTGCTAACGCACTTTACCGGTACTCTGTAATCAATTTATAAATATTTTAAAGCAAAGTTGTTGCAAGACTGAATCTAGCGTACGACTTGTAGCGTTTGTTCCTAATTTATATTTATACAGGATTTCCACAAAAGAACTACGGGGTTTTGAGGTTAAATATTTTTATTAAATCAAAATCTTAGTTTAATGTGTTATACATAAATTTGAAGATAATATTCTCAAGATTTTATCACAATTTAGTAAATTTCAATATGAGCGTTGCTATTAGAATAGCGTCGAAAACTCTCACTCAGTGTGTCTATCGCAACAGTTAGCAGCGCCGCGGAGCGTTGACCTTGCAATAGCGTAGCAGACATCAACTCAGTGTGTTTGTCGCTACAGTTATCGTTTAGTAAGTGCAGTTCGTTCTCAGTTAGTACAGTGCAATGGCAACGCCTCAACAAAAAACTCAATGTGTTATTTGGCTCGTAGAAACTCGTTCGATTGTCACGGTACAGATGAACTTACGACGCATTTATGGTGGTGATGTGCCTACGGATAAAACCGTTCGGCAATGGCTAAGTGCGTTTAAAGAAACTGGAAGTGTGTGCAAACAAAAGCCGCCTGGTAGGCCGCGTGTGTCAGAAGAGAATGTTGACAGAATCTAAACTTCATACCTACGAAACCCTAAAGAATCCTTGACACGACTCTGTCTCGAATTGGGGATACCGGAATCAACTGTTCATAAGGTAGTTCACAAAAGACTTTCTTTAACTGCTTACAAGTTACAAATTTTGCATTAAATTAAACCAGCAGATAACGACAAGAGATTTCAGTTTTCTATTAATATGCTAAACAAAATTGACGACAATAACAGTTTTTTAAAAAATGTAATTTTTGCCGATGAGGCAACTTTTCATGTACACGGTACTGTAATCGACACAATTGGAGAATTTGGGGTTCGCAGCCGCCTCATGAGTTCACTGAGTATCAGCATGACTCAACCAAAGTGAATGTTTGGTGCGGCCTTATGCATGACAGAGTTATAGGTTCCTTCATTTTTGTTGAAAAGACAATAAGTGGTGATATCTATTGTGATATGTTAGAGGAGTATGTTTTTCCTCAGTCGGATGATATTGAGGCGGAGAAGGGTTTGTCCACTTTCAGCAAGATGGCGCACCGCCTCACTTTAGTTTGCGTATGCGAGAAGCGCTCAATACTCGATTCAGCAACAGGTGGATTGGAAGGGAAGAGCCTACTCCTTGACCTGCAAGGAGCCCAGATTTGACTCCCTTGGACTTTTGCTTCTGGGAACATGTGAATAACCTCGTGTATGCAGAGAAAATTCGAGTTCTAATCCATCTCAGCCAACGGATACTCGCTTGCGTGGAAACCATCACTCCAGACAAGAGGTAGACTTTCGTTTGGATGTGTGCCGTGCCACTAATGGGGCTCACATTGAAATTTACTAAATTGTAATCAAATCTTGAGAATATTGTCGTCAAATTCATGTATATCACATTAAACTAAAATTTTGATTTAATAAA
Organism: Phrixothrix hirtus; assembly: GCA_024586415.1. NCBI lineage: Eukaryota > Metazoa > Arthropoda > Insecta > Coleoptera > Phengodidae > Phrixothrix > Phrixothrix hirtus. The sequence goes on along the minus strand of JAHWXV010290838.1, from coordinate 12,578 downwards.
AATATTTAACCTCAAACCCCGGAGTTCTTTTGTGGAAACCCTGTATATTTTCTTAGGTCGGCGGTAGAATAAAAAATGGGGAAATAATTTAAATATAACTTGATTGAATGTCATTGTGCAGTTCTTGCCTATTCTTTTGTCAGCTATAATTAAACGTTTAACCAAGTGTAAGTAACTTGCTAATTTAAAAGATTTCAAATGCTATTGATTACTTTTAATTGTGACCTCTGTGGCACTATACTTAGTAAGAAGCATATTTAATGCTTTATTTACAAAGTAACCTGAAGACAAGCCGGCCCCGATTGGTATAGTGGTTAGCATATTTTTCTCTTCATCCAAGGGACGCGGGTTCAAACCCGATCGAGGTTGGTAAAGTTTTCAGCTGAGAAAAATTTTTAAAAACATGCCTTCTTCCCGGATAATGTAGTAAAATTGTAGGTCCCGTGTCAATGTGATGTTCGGCACTTCAAAATCCCTACTGGCGGTGGCACTCCGTAAGCGCGTATGAAATTTTGACAACTAATATTAACAAGCAATTTGAAACACCCTGTATATAAAAATGCAGGATTATTTTTTGAGCATATTGGGTAATATCGCGTTGACATTTTAATAATAATGGTAATAAAAATTAAATATCTAAAATTATAACTAGTCCAAGTAAGCTAATGATTTAAAACAAATCTTTTGGTACAAAACAAAATTCTAATTGAAACATTAAGATATTCCAGAAATTATTACGTCGACAAAACTTCTAACCAAGCTTAAAAATAGTACCGATAATCCCGCTCGCTCACTTTCAGTTGTGACAGATGCGAATACAGCAAGTTGAGGCTAGAGCTGTGCAACAGCAGGACGCTTTTGTTAATTCGTCCCAAGTTCAAGTTCGATAGAAACTCGGTCAATTTTCGCCCAAAGGCGGATTATATTTGGTTAGTGTCATTATTCCACGTCCGATTCCTATACAAGGGTTTAGGATCTGATAGTGCCGTACACACAGGTATGATGAAATTAAAGTCCTAGGCAGGACGATTTTCCAATTCCTTTGGCAAGTCGCAGAATTCTAAAACATCAAGTAAATGGCATCCCTCTACCTTAATATTACCGCGACGTAATGTTCAAAGCATCTATTCAAAAGCTCAACCGCCTTTTTTTCATATACTCTGCTGGAACGATTAGTTCAATTAAGTTATAAACAAAAGACAATTGAAATAACTTTTGTAAATACTATACCGAGGTTTACTAAGTTTATTTGATTAAGTTAAATAAGGCCATCATTCAAAGGCCGAATGTATTATTTAATTTAAAAATAATTATAATCGTTAGAAACCCAGGAGTCCCCTACTTTAGTTATAGTTAGCCAAAAGGTTTCTTATTTTCTTTTTGTTATCAGTGCATTTTATATATTTTACATTTTTATTATTACAGTGAGTTATTTAGTGCAGATTTTATTATTTCGTAATTATAAAAATCCTTATAATTAATAACCATTCTTTCTTTCGGGGAATTGCTAGAATTAAGTAAGCAAAATATCTTAATTTGTAAGTCTAGTTTGACCAGATCGAAGTATAAACCCCGTGGCATACGTTCACCACCTACGTAGTAAGTATACCATTGTTGTTCCGAATTATAGATTTTGAAAAAGGAGTCTTTGTTGTCGACTTTTCTCTAACATAGAACCTGACATTTTTTAACAAAGTGGCACCCTTGATTACGACTTTCCCAATTGTAACTACTGTAAGACGTTCCTGAGAATAGCTCTATTTGATTTAAGAGCTAACGTTGAACCCCCTTTCTCCACTGTCTACCGGTGCACTCTTGATAGTTCAGGAAAACTAATTCCGCCCATTATAACACATTCGACTTCAAATATCGCAGTCATTTGGACCGTTTCGACAAGGATAGGAATTGTTTTACGGATGAAACTTTGATATGGCACCATATACTGGAGACAAAACAGCAGTTGAGGTAGTGGACAGAAGCTGGTTGTTCGGCTCCGAACAAGGCTAAGTCGGTTTCATCGGTTGGCAAGGTTATAGTCGTATTTTGGGCCTCGAGTGGAATACTTTATTACTGATTATTTGCACGAGGTTAAACCCTTTCTGGAGCATACTAAGTAAGCCTTTTAGACAAATTCGATAACAATATTAAAGCAAAACAATGTTTATCGAAAAAGAAGATGCGTTATTATCAACACAATGCACATCCTCACAAATGGCTAAATTGGGCGAATTAAGATATTAATTGTTGGAACATCTGCCCTATTCTCTGGATTTAACACCGCCAGATTTCCACCTTTTTTCAAATTTAAGAAATATTGTGACTGGAAAGTATTTCAGGACAAACGAATAGGTCATTGCAGCAATGAACACCTACTGTGAGGAACTTCCGAAAGATCATTACAATAAAGGAGTGGAATTACTGGAAAAACGATGGACCATATGTATTGCTGTTTTAGGAGATTCATTTCAAAAATAAAATTACTCTTACAAAAATAAATGCGTTCTTTCATTTTCATTCCAAGAATTTTTCAAATGATCCTCGTATATGGCTATTTTGCATTGCTAAGTATCTAAGTATCTGACCTAGACTCATATAGTGGGGAGATCCAGATGAACATACGATAGGTTTTTGAGCGTGTAGCACATTTAACAGAAAAAGTTAAGTTTATATGAATTATAAAAACAACTCTGGTAAAGTGAGTTGGGGTAAATGTGATAATGGGGCTATTGTAATAATCAATCATAGTTTTCTTAAATTGGCAAATTTACCATTAACAATCCTATACAGACAAATATTTATATCCTACATCAAAATTTTCAACGGTGAAATCTGCTTTATCGACATGGCTATTGTGCAACACTGCTAAAAATGACACATAACATCCTAACATCTATATTCTACTATAACCGGTGTATAATTAGCTCTGAGTATTTAGTATAAAAATCATAAACAATATATTACTGTTAACATATTGTTATAGAGTGTTAAATGGTAAGTAAGTGTGAATGCATTAATTTTAAATATTATTTGCAATTTTTATTTTGTATGTATATATTACATTTACCCCTACAAAGACGACTATGAGGGGTATTTGTAATATATTACATTAGCCCCACAAATTTGTGTGTATTACATTTACCCCATTACGATCAAGTTATAAACAAAAGACAATTGAAATAACTTTTGTAAATAGTGTACCCAGTTTTACTAAGTTTATTTGATTAAGTTAAATAAGGCCATCATTCAAAGGCCGAATCTATTATTTAATTTAAAAGTAATTATAATCGTTAGAAACCCAGGAATCCCCTACTTTAGTTATAGTTAACCAATTGGTTTCTTATTTTCTTTTTGTTACCAGTGCATTTTACTTAACTGTATATTTTACCTTTTTATTATTACAGTGATTTATTGAGTGTAGATTTTATTATTTCGTAACTATAAGAACCCTTAAAATTAATAACCATTCTTTCCTTCAAGGAATTGCTACAATTAAATAAGCAAAATATCTTAGTTTGTAAATCTAGTTTGACCTGATCGAAGTGTAAACCCAGTGGCGTACGCTCACCACCTGCGTAGTAAGTATACCATTGTTGTTCCGAATTATAGGTTTTGGAAAAGGAGTCTTTGTTCTTGGCTTTTCTCTAACATAGAACCTGACGTCTTTTAACAAAGTGGCGGCCTTAATTACGACTTCCCAATTGTGACAACTGTAAGACGTTCCTGAGCATAGCTCTATTTGATTTAATAGCTATCGCGGAACCCTCCTTTCTCCACTGTCTACCGATGCACTCTTGCTAGTTCAGGAAATAACACTGTTGCACCCTTTTGGATCGCAAAACGTCTTTCTGTCCGTTATAACTCCTCCAGATTCGGCAAAATTCTGGCGAAATAACTATATGACAGTTCTAATTCAAGAGGGCCAAAGTAATTTGTGCATCACGAAGTCGCAGCCACAAAACAAACAAACAATTTGCAGACATAGGTGTTATAGTTAAGGTAAGACGTATGTTACCAAGAGCTTGTACACTGAAATTGCAACATACTGATCGTATATTCTATTTGTTTTCCTGGCTAATCAATTTAATCAATCAAACCTTCAAACAGATGCGCCCCTATACTATAGTCTTATCGATTAAAGACCGTTATTAATAATAACGGATTTCATTTTCAAGATTTTACTACATGTATATTTAGAAAACCCACAATCGAGCGATCTAAAATTCCATTAGTAACATTTTACCGCTTTCACTTGTATACAATTTTTAATGAGTCGCCATCTAACTTAACCGAACGATCAGCATTACACATAGCAATTAAACGAGTGATACTAATCAAAACAAGAGACATAGACCTCTGCCTCTCCTCGCTTAGGTCGTTGCCCTAGTGAAATAGGCTCTCTCCACAAAAACACAAAAATTAACAAAAAAGGTCTACAGATATTTGTCAAAGTTATAGGTTATTTTTCGACATAATCGCCGTTTACCTGTTGCATATTGACATTAATTTTTCTATCCCCACTCTGAAAAATTCTGGGTCCTGTTTCGGTAACAGTAAATTCTCTTCTCTTTAATTGTGTTGTCGTGGTCGAAACGTTTGCCGTCTAATTAGCGATTTAGGTACTAGAAAAAGTAGAAATTGTTTAGAGCAAGATCTGGTGAATATGGCGGATGCTTGAAAACTTCTCAGTTGAATATTGGCACAAGTTTCTGCGGTTGTTCCGTCGAGTACCTTAAAATTACTTTCCTGGACAGCAACCGTCTTCCTAATGGCACGTCTAATTTTTTACAGAATTTGACTGTATCTCTCAACATTTATGGTTTATCCGCACGAAAGGTACGCTACGCTCGATATTCACATCTTGCTATCCGGTATACAGCTGATACGTCACCAGCAATAAAACATCCCTGTTCTTGCGCTCAATTTACAATTAAATTCGCAAACATATCATGCAAAGAATTGCGGCATAATTCATAATGAAAGTTTAGTTTTATTTTAGATTAAGATAATACGAGGATTGTTTCAAAACTATCCAACCTTCCTTCATATTTCCCCGCTGGTGTTATTCTGCGTCATCAGGCTGGTGGAATCCTTCGAAGTAGGCCAATGGCCTTTCCACTTGTGGAAGCAGTTCTAGAACTCATTTTTTGGTATAGCTTTTAGAGCGTTCGTCATATTACTTTCGACTGTTTCTTTGACGTCGAATCGATGTCCTTTGAGCGGCATTTTTAATCTTGGGAACAGCCAAAAGTCGTACGGAGGCTGATGGAGCTGTACGACTTTGTGCTTTGTCAAATATTGCTGCACAAGGTTCGATGCATGCGCTGGCGTAATACAGAAGGCAGTCATCGCTTGACCAAGTTGAGGCCGCTTTCTGCGAATTGCCTCAGGAAACCCTAGGAGCATATTTGTGGTGTATGACACCTTCATAATAAAAAAAACGATCAGCAACGACTTGATATTGTTCCGAATTTGACGTGCTTATGCTTATGCTTACGCTGTTTTATTTGTGTTTTGCTTATACACTCGTCCCTAAATGCCGTCTTCATCATTGCGATTGCCTCCGTACAACTCTTTTCGAGTTTTACGCAAAATTTGATGGAAATTCGTTGCTCAGATCTTTCTGTCATTCTACAATAGCAAAATTTGACGAACTTAAACAAACAAACGCACGCTGCACGTGAACTAAGGTGTTTAGACGAACACTGCAGCCATCGAAGGAGTTCGTAAAGCTTTGCCGTTGGTACTTGTACCCGGCAGAGGGCGCTACAATTGTCAGGCGCGAGAATATGAAAAAAGGTCGAAGAGACAGCCCTCGTATGTATATTTTAAATATTCCATCAAAAGTGTTTGAAAAATTCTGGTTTTGTATCTCTTTCTATATCAGGAAATTTACAAATGTTACACTGTCAAAAAAAGAGTGTATCTAATGCTTAAAGAAAGTTAGAAAATGTATGCGTGATCACATTAAATACATGAAATGAAGCTAGAGTTTTCCAAAATGTTTTTTAACCAATAACTTGAGCATTGAAAACATTTAATATTGGAATTTGTGCTTTTCAAAAGATTTAAGGATACTTCACTCATTTCTTGAAACGCGCTTGTCTTGAATTTAAAAATAACAATGTCATTCCTCAAAAGTGTTGAAAAATATTTGTACACAAATGTTTTCAAAATTTAATTTATTTTGGAATTATTAAATATAGATAAACGTAGGTCAAGCTTGAAATCTGGTGGCGCTCGTTTCCTCTTATTCTATAAACTTCTTCCGAAATATAAAAGAATTTTAAATTAAAAATTTCTTTAAATGAATATAAATCCGTTTCACAAATCAAATGATGTAAATGCAGGCTTTATAAAATTAGTTAAAAATCCAAATGGAAAAAGCAAACACAAAGAATGACTGTCACTGAAGTGATAAGAATTAATTGAAAAGTTTGTGTTATCTGTAATTCAGTAGAAGAAAAAGGGTTGTCGAGATCAATAAACCTTTAGATTGCAACTCAACAGAGCAACATCAGATTTAGTACTGACGCTTTGATTAAATTTTGCGTTTTATAATATTTTATAAAGGCTTGCGCGTTTTGTTCGACTAGTTTTAATTAATGTTCAGCAATTCGTTATTCCAATCATTTCCATTAAGGGTTTCGAATTTTCGGTATATAAGTTTTAACGTCAGCAATTGAATTTCTTTAAAATCCTCATGTAATTGTATGAACTGTCGAAGTGTAAATAATTCGTTTAAAAAGGGTTGAGAAATTAGCTTTATGTTTATACAGCGTGTCTCACAAGCACACGATCAAATTATTCAAATAGATGGAGATATAAAAAACAAACATTATTTATAGATTACCTTTCTTGCTTAATTGAGTAATTCTGGAAAAAACAAGGGAAACGTTAGTCAAATATATTTAACATTGAATAGTACAAACCATAACCAAAGTAGCGAGTATGGTAGAATCAAGGTTGTAAAAACAAGCAATGCAATTCGATACATTAATTATTGTCAGTTCCTGTCCTCTTGTTGGATGGCAATGTTGTCGGCCTGTAAAGTGGGTGACTGTTAATTAAAACTTTTCATCGCGTTTATGATTTATTTTTTGTTAGTTTTATTATTACATCTTAAACAATACGAGGTTAGTAGATTAAGTAGTGAGATTGGCAACGTAGTGTTCGATCTGGCATTACTTGGGACATGTGGCTTAGAGGGGTACTAGGTGAACATGCGATACGCCTTCAGTACAAGTTCAACGTGTTCGAGTCAAGTGGGTGCCCGTAGCGTTGTTTGCGTGAAACAGTTTTTTAGCACGTTCTAAAAATGAGTGACATCAATTTCGAGCAACGGTGCTATCAGGTTTTGCTTCAGATTTGGGCACAGTGAAACAAAAACTGTTGCAAAACTTGAATATGCCTACGGAGATAGTGTTTTGTCAAGGTCCCAGGTTTTTCAGTGGCTTAAGGAATTTTCAGAAGGAAGACATACGATTGAAAATAAACTACGCAGCAGAAGGTCTTCATCTTCAAGAACCGATGAGAATGTCGACAGAATCCGGGATCTTGTGCATTCATATCGTCGGGTGACAGTCAAAATGATCAAAGAACAGTTGAATTTGACTCACACCACAGTTCATCAGATTTTGACCAATAAATTGAGGATAAGAAAAATCTGCGTAAAAATGGTTGCAAAACACCTTTCGCATGACCAAAAAGACATCAGAAGGGAAAGGTGCCTTGAATTTTTAGAATCGATTAAAACTTATGCCCATTTTCTGGAACGTGTCATTACTGGTGACGAGCCTTGAGCGTTTGAGTAGGACCCGGAAACCAAGTGGCAGAACATGGAATGGCACACTTCAACCTCTTCAAGACCGAAAAAAGCAAGAACGAGCAATTTGAAGATCAACTGTATGCTAATTTACTTTTTAGATAACCAGGGAATTGTCAACAAACAGTTTGCGCCTCAAGGCCAAACGGTCAATCAACACTTTTACCTAGAACTCTTGAAAAACTTCGAAAAAGGGTCATGCAAATGAGACCAAACATCAGGAACAAGAGGGTGTTGCATCATGCAATGCGGCTTATCACACAGCACTTCCAATAAACGGGTTTTTGGCCAGTAAAAACATTCTTGTGGTTCCTCGGCCTCTTTATTCGCCCAACTTGAGTCCTTGTGACGTTTTCCTCTTGCCGAGATCGAAAAATTATCTCAAGGGACGTCCTTTAGGGATACTTTAAAACATTCAAACGGCTGTAATCGAACAGTTAACAGCTATTCCAGTATCTTAATTTCAGCACTGATATGAAGATTGGAAGAACCGGCTTCCCAATGATGTTATTTTGAGGGTGACAATATTGAATTGTAATTCTATTCAAATAAAAACATTAAAATTAATCAGCCTCATTACTTAATTTACACACCTCGTATGTGAAATATGAGTTAATTTAGAAGAACTTGATTATCCAATTAGATAAATGTAAAGTGCGCACGATGTATTATCGCCTTTTACATACGAATTCGGATCTGCAGTTAGAATTCAACTTAAGAGGTTTTTGCGAAGTTCCAACTTTAAAAATAAGACACGCTACCAGGATTAAAATTCATAATTAAAAGTTTTGGTTCTTTTCTGGGAAAAACCGCCCAAGAAAGTTTGAAATAGTCAAAAATAAATTCATGTTATTTGTTAAACGTATAAAACATATCGACTGGCACTTCATATTAACAGTTTTTCAAGACAATCAAACTTGACAATGATGACGCCCTTCGTCCGCGCCAACGTGCGGAGGCAATTGATATTCTTCGTGATCACAAAAGCATTCATATCAAATTGTCTTTCTTTGGAACTGCAAAACCATTTTCGTTCCATATTTTTTCGTGGTTTGTTTTAACAGTCTCTAATACCCGAGTCCAATGAAACCCGAACAAAGTATATGTCGTAAATATCTGCTTTTTCTACTCTATGCTTCATTTTTTAGACAAATTGAAACATTTGAAAGGTATTCGATGCAGATAAAAATACTACGCAAGTAACTATGACTCTCTTAAGCTTGGATCAACTCCGCCGTGGAGTAGGGAGTCACCCTTCGTGACGGTGTGACCCAACTTAAAAGGAATGTCGGGCGTGAACAGTGTCGGGCTTAGGTAGTTATGATCTTCGCACTGGCACCCGATCCCTCGTCCAAATCCCTTGCGCTTGAGGTTTCGGACCCGCTTCGTTGCTAGCAGGCGATGCGGGCACTAGTATCCGAGCCAGATCGACTTGGTGCAGGCGCTTGAGGTGTCAGACCCGAGACCGTTTCAGTATTTTCTAACGATCTCGGGCACTAGTATTCGAGCCTAGTATCAGTTGTGAGCATAGACATAGGCGTTTGAGGTGTGGGACCTAGTTACACGCTTTTCTTACCAGGCACTAGTATCCGAGCCTAGTGGTTTGCCTAGGGTCAGGCGTTTGGGATGTCTGACCCGGTTTCGTCCATTTAAACAAACGCCCCCACCGATTCCGGAAACTAGTATCCGAGCCTAGCTACCTAGGACCTGTCATAGTTTCGTCTCCATCCCTCACAGAGTCGGAAGGATGTTTAAGTTCCGTTTGAGGGCTGCACCTCTACGAGGTACCGCTATACAACGTGTCGAACATCTGGTACAACTAACCGCGGCTAATGAGCGTAGCCCAGATGGTCAGCTGGTTAATCCTGACATGCGCGCACTAATGGATGGAAATCCACGTCTAGTGTCAGTATCAAGTAAGCACTCGGTTCCTGTGGGAGCCGGAACTGGTGGGAGCCCAGAGTTAATCTCAACGTCTGCTGGGGGTGTCCTATAACATCTTGGGACACCTTGGTTAGTTCTACTCTAGTGGGTGTATCGAATCTAGCAATGAACAGATACATGTCTGACCATGTTACGAAACCACCGGGAAGAGGGGTGAACCTTGTTCTTGCAGTTCCAGCGAAAGCTAACTGCCTGGCCTTCGTTCACCACATCAGCACCAGGAGGTATGGGTGTTACCGGTCGCGCTGTTCCTACTTGCGAGGTAGCAACCGGAAGACCAACGTGGGGAGGTCTCTCCCCGTCTTGGGTACCCTTGTAACCCCCGTAAGTGTACCGATACCAAGTGATGTAGACAGAGAAAGCAGCTGTCGTGGATTCCGAGGCCTGCTGAATCTACCTAAATGGTAGCGAGCGTTAAGAAATGGCGGAATTATCTCCGTAAGCCTAAGTGCGAATTAAAATTTAATTTAGCTAGAGAATTTCCTGGTTAACCACCATCTGTTTGAGCAACTACATGTACTACGAGCCGCTTACCATCGGCGAAAGACCCCCCGCCGCAGTAGGATATGGCTAGCCGTAGCTAAAGAAGAGAAACCCTGGGAGTCGGGTTTGTAATCTCGTGAGAGTTACTCGGGGATGCACGATCATGTGGTGGAGAGGCGTTGTCTCACTAGTGACTGGAAAGTGTACTACTACTTACAACTGAGTAGAAATTGATGCCCGGTGGTATTGGCGCCCACCTTGTAAACGATGGCCCACAGATTATTATAGTCACCTTAATTACTTACTTTTTTATTGATATTACAACTTCCGCCAAATCCTTACTGACGATATTACTTTTGTCTCTAAGGGATTCGGTTAAGTGGCTCAGATCTGGTAAAAACCTTCGAGTGACTCTATACACCGGCGACAGAAAATTTCAACCAGTTTTAGTCGTAGAGATTATCTAGATCTGAAAAGAGTACAACGATACAGTAATTTTAATCAGGATGGATCCGTGGGTCTAACAATTATTACAATAATAATACACAATTAGAAAAAATTATAAATGGTATAGGAAAACTACTAGTTACCTGAAAGTTATTTTGGTCATAATTGGTATCTATATTCATGCAAATGGTTGACGAAAACAGTTTTTCTAAAGAATTTAATTATAAAGCTATAATCAATGTTACTAATAATTTTGTGAGACCAGATGAATATTAAAACAACACTGACAAGTCACTTCTATATTAATATACTGGGATAATTGTGGTACTGGATGTGGTAAACGATTGAATGCTTTGTCTCGGTGTTACCACGCTAAAATTCTTTTCATTATAGCGGCGTAGGATTGATTTGCATTTTATGGTACATTGTAATTTTCTGTTATCTAACAATAGTTCGTCAAGAATCTTTTTGTTATATCGGTACATGATTAATTCCTTAATAATGATTAATTTAAACAGGACAAGTACCTCAGCATCTTAGGTACAGTTAAAACTTTTCCGGATCTAAAGTTTCAGGTTATTTTATAGGCGTGTCCCCCTTAACACTTTCTAAATAAATGTTTAACAAAACTTGCAATTTTTATTCATATTGTATCCGAAATCACAAATTTAGTTTAACTAACTTTATCAAACACATAGCCATGTAATTACAACAATTAAATATAATTATTACTAAAATAATTTTGAAATACGGCTCATTTACATATTTATTTACTAGTAAAAATATTTTAAACATTAAACTAACTAAAAGTGTACTTATTTTCCTATACAGGATGTTTCCTAAGTACGGTCCATAAATTCTGAGCGCAATTCCTCAAGATGTTTCTATAAACATGTGTCTAGAAATGCTCCATTTCCGAGATAAAAGGTGCAATGTAAAGGCACTCTCTGATAAAACGCATGATTGCAATCGTCTTATCAGTTCAGAAATAAGAAACACTAAACAAAGTAATGGATAAAAGTAATACCTATTTGATACCGAGATTTTCGACACTTGTTTATATGTTAATCAAAACTGTGCATTAGACAATAATAGTTCCAAATCTAATAACTTTACTTAATGACTTAGCTGCATTTCATTTGTAGCCTAGCAAATGGAAATACGAAGAAAGCTATGCAAATTTATCAGGCACATTATTCTAATACAGTAACGCCATGTACCAAAACGTTTAGAAAGATAGCGGCCAGCTTAATTGAAACTGGGAGTTTTAAGCATAGTACAGAAATTCCTGGCAGACCTGCAACCTGAGTTAAAAGCGGCTGTGCTTCGAGAAACAAAAGCAGATGCTTCGACTAGTACCTGTAAGATAGCACTGCAGCTTCACGTAGGTCAAAAAACTATCCGGAAAATTTTAAAAGTTTTTCAGTTATATTCATGCCACTTACAACGAATAGATGCTCAGTGATTTTCATGCAAGGTTAGATTTTAGCAAAGATTGCTACATATAGTGGCGTATATTAACTTTTTTTAGGAAATTTTATTTACTGATGAGGCATGTTTTCGCTGGAAGCCATAATCCATTTGATGAAAATCCCCATGTAATAAGAGAAGATCGTTTTCAGCAAAAATTTTCTCTGGAGGTATGGACAGGGATTGCTCGTGACTCTACTTTTTACCAGATGGATTAAATGGTGACTCATATAGGTAGTTTCTAGCCGAAGTACCAAACACCCTGTTAGACAAATAAGAGCTAATATGTGGATCATGCATAGCAAGGTCCCCCACTATGGAATATGATAGAACAAACGATGATCATAAATCAATTTCGTAGATATAGTGAAAGTGCTACTTATTTCATTTTATCGTAAAGTTAAAATGCCGT
>JAHWXV010290837.1:0-10853 GCA_024586415.1 Phrixothrix hirtus | reverse complement strand
TGAAATGTCACCGAACCCTACCAGACGTTCGGAAATTACGTTTCTCTGTCACACTTCTGGCACGATTAGAGTCTGAATCGACACGGACGTGAAGGAAACGTTTCTATCGTGTTGTTTTTATCCGATTCCAAAACCCAATCAACTTATGTACTTTTTCGCTAAATTCTATCTTTTTCCGTTTTTGTCAACAACCCCGTTTCTAAGAAACAAATCCACGGTGCCGGCGGCAACTTAAGGAAAAAAGATTTTGTCCTTTACTAGCGGAACTCCACCAAAATCTGACAACACTCCGTCCAAATTTCAGGCGTGGTCCAAGGTCAACGAATAAGAATTAATTTTGCAGATGACGTTGCTGTATGCTAGATAAATAACAATTGAGTAAGAAAGGCACCTACCAAATCAGCCGTTCTTAATATTTAAATAAATAAAACACACAAATAACCATTAACCATTTAATCAACAACAATTAATAGCACACAGTACAGTAATTCAACGTTAATCAGAATTTAATTTATTCGTTGAAAACGGTTAGTAAAAGAATTAAAATTTTAATATTGCGGGGACAATCCAAAATAGTGATTTTTAAAAGAATTAAATACATTACCAAAACAGCAAAGGCAACCACTATTGAACGGTCTGGCGTTCAGATAGAAGAATCTTCCAATCAATTGTGCTCAGGTAAGAGTCTGAGAAAGCCACCCTCCAGGTGTTACGGTATCAGGTGATGAAAATCGAAGGTAGCAGGTAAATCTAGATTTCCGAGTTGAATTTCAAAAGGAAATAAATATTTTATATGATTAATTTATGACAAATCGTCTCCCTTAAGCAACCAAAAAGGAGGCTTTGTTGCAAATAATCAGGCTACTAGAATCTGACCACAATTCCGATAATACAAAAAACATATTTGCTTAAGTGCATGAAGCGGGATTAAGGAGGGGTTTTACAATCTTCAGCTACATTTATCTGCTGGGTAATTGTCTTCGTTGCCATTGTATTAACAATGATTTCTATGGAAAATATTTGCAAGATAGATTTAACTGGAGATTCGGCAGTTTTATGGCCGTCCCGTTTGAGCATTAGATCCATCGACTGTCCCATTATTTTCAAAATACATAACATATTGTACATAAATTGCAATTAATGCATTCTAAAATCTAGTTACATTAAATGAGCAAAACGAATATAAGCACTATACAGATCTAGTTAAAGTGATTGCTATCCTATTCAAATGTAGATAATAAGTTTCAAAAACTGCACGGTTATCGATCGCCTAGTAATGTCAGTCATTTATTAAATGAAACGTATGATAAACTTATTGTATGAAATACATTCTAAACTTAGGCATGCTTAGCTATTGCAACAAAGTATAGCAGCTGGTTAATATAATAAATATTGTCACGACATCTTTATGTTCGTTATGATATCTTTAGGATCTAGGTCTGTATTTATTTGTATCTTTCTTGAACGAGTGTCCGTAGAAACATAAAATAAATCGGTAGACTCCCAGAGGTTATAGAACTTTAGACTTGGAGTCCGTAAAACTTGACAACACTGTTCGTAAAGGAAAATATCTTCAGATCGCCATGCTTCGAGTAAGGGATCTTAAGCACGGTGAAACTGTATGCGATGAGGACCAAGCTGTTATAACATCGGACAGGAGTCTTAAGTTGTACGAGCATCCCCGAGGGGTTTTAGAAAGGAATATGTATTGTGGTAGATAGATCCACATACCTGAGGAAAAAGACATGTATTTGGTTACGTTACCTCATATTTCAAAGCAAATTATATATAAGGTTGAAAAAAATGTAAAATAGTTTGATATTAGTAATATAGGAAGATGATTTAACTATAAAAAGATTCAATTCTCAAAGGAAAAACAATAAATTAAAGAATTTAATAAATTACGAGCAAGAATCGGAATCAAGATAAAATTCTTAAGCCAAATTTCAAAATAAAAAATTGTACATAAATATTAAAATAAGCAAAATTTAGAATATTATGTTAGTAAACCAATGCAGATGAAATATCTGAAGATTTGCATTAACTAATTGTAATAATTTAAATAAATATAAAAATTTAGGTTAATTCATAAAACTTTCTAACTGAAGGGATAAAATTAATTAATGCATATGTTGAAAATTATATAATACATGTAAATAAAGATTATAATATGAACAATTAAACATTATAACATAATAACAGTGTAATATTAATACAAAGTGTGTGAATCTTTAAATGCATCATACTTTGAAGAAACACAATTTTCTTCAAAATAATTATGGAAATACTGATTACCAGAAGCTGTAGAATATTATAGGGGTGTTTTCCTTCCAATTGATTGAAATTTTGCATAAAATGTTATAAATGTTGAAATAATTTATCATGGACACAAACCAGTTTGGTTGCCATGTACAAAAAGTCACCAAAGAATTTTAAAATTGTAATATTATTTAATAAGGCTTTGCAGAAAGATTCTGTCAATAATTTGAAGCAAGAATATGTTCTCAAAATTCAAATCAATACCATATTTAAGATTTTATGTCCATTTAAAGATTGGAAAATTTTTAAAATAATGCAAATTCAGCGATTTCGGCTTTGATTCTGGTTGAATCCTCACTAATATTCAGTAGCATTTTGACCACCATTAGAGTATGTCATGCTTCTCACAATAAAGTTTAATTAAATTGATCCAAGTTGATCTAAATAAGAGTTCGTAACCTGAAACAAGTTCGGTTAAGTAAATGAAAAATTAATTTTGAATAAAATATGAATTTTATTACAAAGAATCATAAGAAGAAATTAGGAGAAGAAGAAATTAAGAAGGTAGATAAATTAACAAGAATTTAAACATAAATTGAAGAAAATTTTACCTGTATTAAGTACCTGTAGTTATTTTGCCAGGTGAGAAGACCTTTAAAAATATTTAAGTAAATTTAGTTGATTTTGGAATTCAAAGTAATTCATACAACTGCAATTAAAGAAGAATTGTTAAATTAATTTTATTAATAATATTTCAAAATACTTACATCTATATGGAAAAGTACAGGACTACCATCTTGTATAAATAATGTGTAAAGTTAATTTTACAACAATAAATAATTATTTCCAAAGGATTTGGATATATTTTCAACATCACAATACACAATCAAGAAGTGTTCACGGTTGTGAACAAAGTTATTATAAACAATTTTAACAATTTTTTAGTAATTATTTCAAGAAGTACAAAGAGCATGATACCAATTCATCCAGTACGAGTGGAAAGGTCATTAACAATTTAAGTAATACGTAGGAACATAGAAGTATCCTGAGTATAGTGTGTAAATTTTCAAGACTACGTAAAAGATTAGTGAAATAGAATTACAAAGGTGATTGATTACAAATAACAGTTAACGATAAATAACAATTTAATTAAAAGACGTTTATACCAATTTGAATTTATGGACTACATTTAGTAACTGATTGAATAATTTTTGAATTTGTTTTGAATATAGTAATTAAGTTTAAGAAAAATTTCATTCGTTTATTATCATAGATTTGACTGAGAACTCAAAGAAAGATTAATTTGAATTTGATATTTATTTTGAAAATTGACATTTTTTTGTTACAATTTAAATATAATTTGAATAAAAGATTGTCGTTTTACAAATTTGATTTTTAATTATTATTTTGTGGGTCGAAGTTTGAACTTTATTATTTTCTTTCAAAGATTTGAATTTGATAATTTATTATCTGTGTTTATTGAATTAATATTTTAATTTCTCATGCGGAGTTTTGATATGAGGTAACGTTAGTCATCCTAGAGTAAAGTATAGGGTGGATTGTAGCATATCAAAGACAGGTAGGCAATTTGTTCAACACAAAGTGAACAGAAGCTCGTGTAGTTAGGCAACCAAACGTACAACGAAAAATACAAATATATTTTAGTATTGTGGATTTTAAATAGCCGTTCGAATTAAGCTATACCACATATTTGGCCATCCCAACGTGGGGCATTTGAACTAAGCTATACCACAGTATATTATGCAATATCCGAATGAAGGTCCTTGATGTCACATAATATAGCTAATAATTATTATAGGTAATTCGTGCAATTAAGGCAGAGAACGCTATAAGCTCTCTGTAACTTTCTACCACAACATGTCATTTTATAGTCTGTTTTATCAATTTCTAGTTAATTGAGATAACCAACATTTCCACTCTTTAAATATTTTCAAAAGTTTAATACATTTTATTCCATCTCTTAATAACTAATTCTAACTACTTACAGAGGTTTGCTTGTCTTAACTAGTACCTTATATTTCTATCACTATATGTCTACAGCTATCTCATATTCAAAAATGCTTTATTTACATTTTGGTTTCAAAGTATATTGCACTTCAATATTTATCTAAGTAATATGTTCCTATTATCTTTCTTAAGAATTTAATTCTTATTTATCTATGTTTGCAATTTATTTGCTGGAATGCTTTTATTTTATAATGTTTTGACAAATAATTAATTAATATTTATTTTTCACTGTTTACGAACTTTGAATTAATACTGAATTCTATTATTATTAACTACTTCTAATAATTTTATATATTTAAAATTTGAATCTTAGAATAGGTAATAAAATAATACATTCGAAGTTCGTTACAATATAGCATATCATTCATAATAATTGTTAAACGGACTTTTATCATGCATATTAGTAAATGACAAATAAATTAAAAGCTTATGAAGCCAGCTGTGAGTACCTTACCTTACACGGTCTTTGGAGTTGATGGTGAGCGGTTACAGCTTTGTATTTCTACAAAGGGTTAATAAACATAGTTTTTATTTCAGATTATTTCTGCGCCAATATATGGACTTTTAAAATAATGTATTACCATTATAATATCCATCATAGACAAATTACCAAAATCTATCTTTATGTATTATTAAAGCAGTAAAACTGTGTGAACACATATAACTGCACATGTAGCGACAGATGCTATTACATCACACGGTAGATATTAAAGGCGAGCAGACATTACACTCTTTATGTGTCTATAACTCCGTAATTATTCAAAATTTAAGGATGATATTTTAGAATATCTATATATTAATTTAAACCTGGCATTAGAAGAGTGAAAAATAAAATCACATGAAATGGCTCCATTTACTTAGTCACAGTGTATATTACATGGAATCAGTGTAACAGAATCATAATTACTTGTAACTTAAAAACGTTTAAACATAAAGAAAGCAATTATGCTCTGAAAGTATCTTAAATGAAATTTCATATTTAATTAAAAATAATGTATTTTTAACTAAAAAATAAACAGGTATTGCTTCTAAAGGATGTTTTACTTTTAAATTGTATTCTAATCAATCTGCCTTGTTAATTAGCTGAGTTTTATATTTTTATAATAAAATGTAATTAAATATAAGATCATGTTTGCCAAATAGAGTTCATGTTTTTCAAACTACTCTTTTAATCAGAATCCTAAAAATATTAATATTACCACTCATGATACTGAAATTCTTTTATTAAAATGTAACTCTGATAAAACTTTTTGGAACCAAAAAATGCATTTTGAATAAAACGAATTAAAGTTTAATTAAGCGAGATTATTGATCGATAATTTTAGGTATGTTTATATTAAACTCTAGAAGCCCATGGTACAATATTAATCTAAACTTCAGTTTCTTGAAACTGAACCTTAACTATTGTTAGCTGAAATGTTAGTAAAATTGTTTCCATGGAAATGTCTTGGTGTCTAAGGCCCATATGCACCGTATACAAGCACAAATCTAAATTAAGTAATCCTGCTTAAAATTAATCGCGTTTTCGTTATGCACCGTCACAAAAAAAGAGCAGATTTAACTAAGCCAATGAAGCGACTTGGCAACGTCAGATATTTCCTTCTTTATGAATACTTCTGTCAAATAGTTCGAGTGAATATATAAACAACGGTATATTTGATGGTTGTTTTTTAATAATTAGTAATAATGGATAAAATAAAGGATGAAATGAAGCTGCTGAAAAATGTTTTTTAATTAATATTGTAGCAGAAAAATATTTTAAAATAGAAGAAAAAATGTGCCTCTTCATAAATTCATTTATTTCAAATAATTCTTTAAGTTCTGTTTTATTGTATTTTATTAAATACTATTAAATACTAATAATAGATTTATATCATATTTCTGATTGTGAGTAAAAATATTTTAAAAATAATATCTATATTTCTGCAATAAAACAGTTTCAATAATATGGATACATTATGCATCTACAAATACAAATAATTGGTTAGAGACCTGAGTCGTTAGAGTAAGGGGCTAGAATTAAATATTTGGAAAATAGCTACTTGACAATCAAGTGATTATTATGAGATAGACATGAAACAAATTTAAATATTAAATAACTGGGCATCTCAGCTGTAATAATAATTAGTCCTATATTAACAGCTACTGATAAGTAGGTACCATTAGTTTGATTATAAATTTTCAAA
The DNA here is from genome assembly GCA_024586415.1 of Phrixothrix hirtus. Lineage (NCBI taxonomy): Eukaryota > Metazoa > Arthropoda > Insecta > Coleoptera > Phengodidae > Phrixothrix > Phrixothrix hirtus. Next base: position 4,380 of record JAHWXV010290837.1, on the reverse strand, counting down.
GTAATCTTGAATTAATTAATCTCTATAATTAATTTTACGGATAGAATTTTCGGCTTAATCGCGCGATGTTGGTAGATTAAAGTTGAACGCGTTTTAGTACGTCTTTAACTGCGGTACATAAGGAATGTTTAAGTTAAATCAGATTAAATAGCTAATCGAGATTAATGCGCTACGGTGAATTTGGGCATAAGGAAACTAAAATTAAAATTCGTATTGTACAACTCGCCCTATGTATCACAAAAATGTATCCAAGTACCAGGGACGATCAGTAAACGATTTTATTCTTCAGCATAATTTCCACCGACACTGATATATTTATCTCATCGCTTCATCGATGCATAAAATTCTTTGGTCTGATGTCTCAGTTACATCCACACCTCACGTTTAACGTATTCATTACTCGCGAAATGTTTGCCGCCAAGGTGAACTTTTAACGGACCATAGTTGGGAGACAATGCAGATGTTAAAGACGTTACCTCCCTCATTCATTAGTTATTTTCTGACTTAATCGCGCCGTTTGAGGACTGGCATTATAATGATGAAATCATATTTCTCTAAATGTTTTATCCAAATTCAGTCCCTATTACTACCTCCTGCCGACTCCAAACATTTCCATACGTCTAACTGATAATTCTGTTGCAATTTGAACGAATTCAATGTTTATGAACAATTATTAAACGTTTGAGAAAATTTATCAACCCAAATATTAACTTTAGGTATAGGGAACCCTATACTCATTTGATAGAGAATTTTATTCAGATATTAGTAAAATAAAAATATACAGGATGTTCCATTTAAACAAATGAAGTTATTTCGATTTAAAGTTGCCGAAGTTTGAACGCTACTGTAAACCAGCCTTTATGAAATTTGTGAAAACATAAATACGGAAAATAATAGTCCGCATTTTATTAGGGTTAAACTGTGAATAATATTTTTCAGACACCAGTTTTTGTAACATGCTGTAAAGTGACACTTTCCACCAGAAAAACTAAATAACTGGAAAATTATCCATTTTAGAGATAAAATACCTTAAATAAGGAATTCAAAAATGCGATAATATACAAGGTGTTCTATTTAAAATAAGCTAACAAGGATTAGGGTCTGTACTTGCGGAATATCCTTTATAATTGAAAATAATTTCATGTTGTATAGGACGTTCGAGGGAATATATTTTGTAGAAAACATTTTTTCTTATACCCGTTAATAAAGGCGTTATAGAAGAAGGTCAGAATCTTGACTTACCTTATATGTATACCGGGTGCCCAACCTAAGATGCGAAGTCCCGTAATAGTCTTATTATTGACATTTCAAAAAAAGTTTTAAATAAAAATTACACCAAATCAAGTTCTCCGTATTGTAAAATTCCGGATATACCGGAAATGTACATCAACTTCGTTATTTTAAGTACAACACCCTATAATTATTGTATTTTTGGATTCCTTATTGAATTTTAATGTCATCTTGATAACCATTGAAGTATTCTAAATTTTCGAAAAAAATGTCACTTTCAGTAACTATCAAACTTAGAAATACGGGGTTTTCACCGTTGGATTAAGCCTGAAAAAATATATCTTTTTGTTGCAAAACTACCACGTTGAATTTAAAACTTTACTAGTTGTAGATATTCAATTTTTAAATTCTTCAATCACGGCTAACTTGATTTTTTTAAATGGAACAATATGTTAATTTTTACACCACTGGATGCGGAATTCAATTTTTTTTCGATTTTATTAAGATATTAGTGGGTCTATTTGTAACAGTTTGGAACATACTCTCGATTTTCTAGTGTTTTAGGGAAGATCACCTTTCATTGGAATTTTTTGACAAGAGGGCCCATCAGTTGGCCACCAAGATCACTAGATCTTACAAGTTGCGATTTCTGTTTATGGGGATTCCTAAATAATAAAATTTATGCAACAGTACCAACTACTGCGGAAGACATGCATCATTGAATTTTTGCAGCATTTCAAAAAATTACTCCAGAAATGCTCAGCAACGTATAATAGTATCTGCAAAAGGCATTTAACTGCGGATAATTTTCACTTTAACAAACATTCGGCATTCTTAAATGTTCAGAAGGCAATAACGGATAAACAATTCGCAAAATAGGCAGTTATTATAGACCGATTGTTTTATTTCATAAAATTTATTGTTACTACGAACAAACAAACAAATTAAAAAGAACAACAGCAACCGAAATGATAGATTTTATTAAAATATTAATCATTACTTTGTTTCATCAAAATAGGCATTTTTTAAAATTTCATTAAAATTGACGAACAATTTCCATGTGTTGCGATGTTTATGGAAGTCAGTATATTTATAGAAACTTTCACAGTTAGAATTCATAATAAAATAGATTTTTAGATTAAACTATGTAATTTTTATTAAATAATAAACTCTTTGAAAAACATGTGTTTTCTTTCAAAATTAAAATTTTAAATCTACTATAACAGATTTTTAATTTAATATTGATAAAGAAATCACATGGTTTTCGAAACATTTGTTTTTTAATAAAAGTTACACAGTTTAACCCAAAAATCTATTTCATTATAAATGACTTAAATTTATATTTATTACAATGGGAAACTAGTTCAGTGTTGCTAGCAGTGCAGCCAACTTCAATGTATATGCTGAAATATAATATACATACCATAAGTACTTGGTAACCGTCTGGTCGCACTTCAAATTTGAACACCAACTAAAATGCCGAGTGAAAATAAGTTGGCGTCGCTGCCAGCATGACATCGACGCCATTAGTTCATGTTATTTGCTATGAATGGTCACGCATTCAACATCTAACACGGTGCCAGATAAAAAAAAAGGTCAATCTTTGTACATACAACTTTTTAACATTTATTTTGAAAGTAGGGTGCGCCGTTTGGCTGATATCAATGTTGACAGCTCGTTTGTCATTTCTCTGGAATACATGTTATCATGGCGTCGCTACCGTTGCATCTTAATACGATACCGGCCTTAACCTTCTTCCCCATGACGTGGTACTCGGGTACCATTTTGAACTTCAAGTAATAAATTTTCTAACTTTTGATTGTAATTTTTAGCTTAAATTCAGTGACATCTTCAAACTAGCTTAAATGAGTCGGTTGCATAAAAAACAAATCTGGCGTGAAACAACACACAACTTTCTCTTACGTACAGACATACAAATATGCAAATGCAAATAATTAAAATATTATTTACTTTTATTTTGGGAAGGGCAATTGTAACGGCCACCCATCCAAGTTACTGGACACCTAAAACCTTGCTTAACTCCAGAGATTTTCTCTGATAACTCGCTTCAACGCACTTTTTCATGAAAACCTCTAAGTTCACCTAAAAGAATATCATGAACATAAGAACCGAAGCAAGTTTCAAAAAAATTGTTAAAAACGTTTTCGAGAAAATCGCAAAAAAACTTAAAAATCGCAAGAATAAAGTACCACTTCCGGTCATTCGATTTTAATTAAATTCTTGCTGTCTCATGTACAGAAGATATAAAACATAAATATAGTTTTTGATTTTCATATAACGATTGCTTTTTAAAATACGTTGTTCACAACTAATACTCCAAGTACTTCCAGTTACTCGATTTTCAAGCATTTATTAGAGGAACTCTTTACTTAATATAAAACTAAATTAAGCAGCTAAGAAATATACTAAGTTTAAAAAAAATCGTCGCAGCCAATTTCAAGAAAACCGTGAAAATGGAGAATTCGGGAAATTTCTAAAAATGACAGAAATAAAGTTGTACTTCCGGTAATTCGATTTTAACCAAATTTTTGATTTTGCAGAAAAAGACGATTATAACCACAAATATAAATTTTCATTTAGTTTGGGCTATTAGTTTCACAGTTATTTTATTCAGGCTTAACGGCGAAAATACTTCCGATTATTCGGCTTACTGAAAATTTTGTGAAAAATCGCCTAGATTATATGAAAGGGAATTAAGTTTCTAAAAAATATAGTAATTTTAAAAAAAATCGTTACGGCCGATTTCGAAAAACCCTCAAAAAGCTAAAAACTGACAAGAGTAAAGTGGCATTTCCGGTTTTCCGATTTTAGTGAAATTGTTGCGATCGCGTGCGACGATGGATAAAAACTTAAATATAAAATTTTGCTTTTCTAGTTTTTGACTTATCGTGTTCACAGACACACATGCAGACCAATTTTCAAAAACATGTTTTTCGTACTCAGGGGACCCTAAAACGTATATTTCCACTAAAATTTCGATATCGAAAATTTTGGTCGAAAACAATACTTTCTCTTTTACTTATATTTCATATAAAACTCTTAGTACATGTATAAAGGAAATTATAAATGGATGAATTATTTATACTTTTAAATTAATTTTAGAGTTTACAATTTAGGTGTATAGGAAAG
>JAHWXV010290779.1:0-26971 GCA_024586415.1 Phrixothrix hirtus | reverse complement strand
TAAAATAAAAATCTATGTAAAATAAGAATAATAGACTGACTGAATGATGAATGACTGAATAATTTATTAAGTGGGCACGTGCCCGTGTGCCCTTTAGAACAAGCCGCCACTGCTCTTTATGCTTTCGTATATCTTATGTTTATGTCCATTATGTTTCCAGACTAAGAATGAGGTGGCTTATAAATCTCTACTATAGTATAGCTTTAAAGAGATATTCAAACAGTATTAAACAATTTAATGGGTTTAACGCATATCTGTGAGGGCGAAACAGTTAACAACATTAACAATAAATGGATTAGAGCCTCTCTGTAGGTGGCCGGTTTACTTATATCAGAAATGTTATTTTTACGATTACCTGTAACTTGCCCCCACAGACATCTCTAAATTTAATTTGCGATTAGCATTTATTTGGAAGCATTTATAATTTTTAGGAATAAATAGCGTTTATATATTTCGGTGTAATAATAGAAATTGTAGGGAAAATTCCATAAGATCTGAACCAATATTTTCTACCAATAAAAATAAGAACAATAGTTTTGTTTGGTTGAATTCTTTATTACTCACAACAAGCGCTTAAAAGAGAATGCGGACTTTGTTTGTGATAAAGCAATTTCGAAATTATTATTCACCTTCCGTCAATTATTCTGCGTAAAGTGAATAGAAAAGCACGAAAATAGGAGACATTGAAAAGATAATTGATGTAGATAAAAGCGTTTATAGACGAAGGAATTATTAAAACAAGATGAGTAGTCGAATGGTATCGAAAGAAATTCAAAAACCTTTTTTAAAATTGACGCTAAAAAGTATGCAAATATATTATTAAATGTAGTTTCTGATTTTGTAGAACTAGAAACTATATTTATAGCAGACAGTTGGAGCTGTTATCGTAAATTAGTCGAATCTAGATTTAACCATTTTACGGCTAATTAAACAATAGAAATATTAACACGCAGTTAATAAAATCCATTTGGTCTAAAATCTAAAGAGATATGCGAAGATGAATAAGGAGAATGAGCACATAACGTGTTGAAAGCTATTTAATTGAATATACTTGAATATACATGGCGTTCATTATTAATGCAATTAATAATTTATATACGTACATTGAATTTAAATAGTACTAGTAACAATATTATGCATCTATTTATGTAGTAATATTATCAATAACCTATACTTTTTATAAATTAATTTATTTTGTATATTAAAATATAATTTATAAAAATCATTATTAAAAGTGTACCTTCAACCATATCTGTGGGGGCAAATTATCAGGTACTTGTAAAACAGTGTTTCAGATATTAGTTAATCCTTTCATTGTCTTCGTTTATGGTCATTTTGCCCCCACCGATATGCGTTAAACCTCAATTTAATAATCATTGGAGAAAATTAAATCAATTTATTTATTTATATTTAATTCGAAGGAACACACGAAAAATTTTATGACCGCATGGAATAATAAAAAATAAGAATACGAGGGGCACTATTTATATTGTGAGCCTAATAATAAAGAAACAGTAATTTATCATTGAAAATTGATTTATTGTTTTTCAAAATATTGTCCCTTATGATCTATACACTTTTGCATTCTTTCGAATCAATTGTCAAAACATTTTTGCCATTCTACTGGAGACGTCCATAAAACATGGTTTTTGAACCCACCGGCGGCTTCTTCTCCTGACCAAAACCGTTGTCCACGCAATTTATTCTTGACATTCAGTAACAAAAAGACGTCATTGGGTGCCAAATCGGGGCTGCACGGCGGATGACCCATTAATTTGATCTTTTGAGTGTTAAAATAATCGGTTGTTAGACTAGGTGTGTGAGAACTCGCTTTGTCGTGATGCAGAATGATCCTAAGGCGCTTGTTCGTTATCCTTATTTCCCTGAAGACTTCCGGTAAATAAATGGAGGTTTACTATTCAGAAGTAACCGTTTTACGTTCCTGTAAAAGGCGCTGTTGCCACATGAACAGTTTTTCCGAGAAATTAGACGACCATTTATTTCGAAGTGCTTTGAGCGCGAACAACATTTTTTGGTTCACCTTGAAACACACGTAAAGTCGACTGCTGTTTACTTTATAGCTCATGCGCAGATATCTATGATTCTTCACCTGTTACAATATTATATCGTCTTTTGAAGCACGGCCATTGTATTTCGTAGGCATTTGCTTGCAGCAATCGACACGGACATTTTTTTCAGATGTTTTTAGATTATGTTGGATCTAACGAGAACAAACCTTTTTGACGGCTAAATGTTCATGCAATATTTTATATATATTGGTCTAACTAATGCATAAGATTGCCTCAATCTCACAGTACGTCACATGACCATCTTGCATTATCAGTTTTTGCACAGCATCAATGTTTTCTGGTACAACAACTGATTTTGGACGACCTTCGCGACTTTCGTCGGTGAGCGAATGGCGACCACGATTAAACTCGTTATATCAGCGTTTTGTTGCAACGGATGGGGCTTCATCGCCAAATGTGGAAGTAGGTTGATCGATGCAATCTTATCTATATAATCCAAGTCGAAAGTCGTAATAAATCATTGCACTAAAATTTTCAGGAATTAATTCCATTTTTACGCTGAGGCACAATTTTCAAGTCACTATAAATATCACTAATCACGTTCAAATCTCAAAATGTTCTGAATAAGGTTATATTTAAAAATGTCATACTTTTCATTAGAAATGTTAGATGGCGTCTTAAACATGCAGTGCAGCCAAGGTGCACATAATAAGTAGTGCCCCTCGTAGTATATTACCATACAAGATGTTTCATAACAGGTCTAGAAAAAGTTAGAAGAACGAGACCATAAGGGTCAGGTTTTGCTAATTTTCGAGACCTGTTGTATTTAATGTTCGTGTGCCGTACACTATTTTTTATACTTACGAAAATTATCAACTAATTACAATAATTTGATATCAAACTTTTACTCCGTTTCATAACTACTAGTACTATTATGAACCATAACGTACTTGTTATTATGGCGTTATTATAACAATTACAGTAGTTCGGGAAATATATCAAAACGTGACAACCAACATAGCCGATAAATGTACAAAAACAGACCGGTAGCGCAAAAAAAAGAAATTAATTTGAATTCAATGTCGATAATTTTTTTGTTGTCTTTTGAGGTGGATTTTAATTTAGTCATCTCGTTTTTAAAATAGTGTTTCATTTTCATAGCTATATAATAATATAAATAACAACATACATTTAGTTTTAATGATTCTGTAAAGGAAATTTAAATCAACATTGCTTATGTTTTGATGATGGTTTGTATATAAATTTTTCTGATTTTACATTACCAAAATATGTAACGATATCGCGAATTCCAATGTTTCATTACGGAGTTTCTAGGTTATTTTGAACAAGTGAATTAACTTACAGGGCGAAACGCACGATTTAGTCAAATAGAAATCATGTATTTAAGTTTTTCTGGACTTTTAAAAAAACTACTTCCTTTTCGCTGAAGTGAAATACGGACGAACAAACTAAAACATAAGTATTTAAATTATTATATAAGTTATTGTGTAAAATTTCAATTTGCGTTAAGTTCACGTTCAGTTAACTAAATATAAAGTTAAAAATATTAATTTAAATACTTTAGTAATCTAAAAATCTATTGAATTATAACGACAAATAAATTAGACAAATAGAGAAACCGTTACTAAAATAATTTTCCATAAATATGGTTTGTGTATTGAAACTGATAAGCATCAGAATTCCAATAAAACTCACCATCTAAAACGACTGTAGATATAATTACAAGAAATCGAACAATACGATGCACTTAGACAGATTTTTCAAAAATCAGTGTCCAAAACTGTAACGAATGCTTATTAACAATTCATAACGTAAAAGCTATTAAAAGAAAGGAAAAATAGGGTAAACTTGATTAGAATTGGCATTGGAATGTCAGTATAAAATATATTTAAGAGATTCTGCTTTAGAAGTGTAAATCACGTTTATTTGAATAATTAATTAACCGCTGCAGTAAAAATTGTTAGTTTTATTTGACTTACAATTTTCTTTAAGCTAAGTTAGAGCTTTGGGTTAATTTAAATAAATTGAAAGAGTGTGAATTAAGAAATTTATTCCTAAATTTGGGATACAGTAAGATTAACTAGCATTTTGTTTTGTTTGAGTACCACTGACAGTTCTGTAGGATGCATCAATTTTGAATTACTGATGCGCATTAATTTAATTACGAGATAAGGTTGCGCGAACTTTTCAAGCCCGGGGTGACATTATATTATAGTACGTAGTGAAAGTATGTACTTGTAATAAGTTCCAATTTCTTTATATAAAATTGCGCTTTCCTGCGGTCACTTAAATTTGATTTAAGGCGAGTTTATGACTAGTTGATTAGGAATTTTCGGTGTCACTATAAAGTTGGATTATTTTAATTTTCCGTGATTGATGGTACTGGCTGTTTCTCGAATTCAGTACCGAGCAGCAATTACCATAGCTCCTGAGTGTAGATGAACTTCCGGAGTCCCATGGAAGTTTCTAAGGTCAAAAAACAGTCTTGGTTAATTCCGTTTACCACCTACAAGTAGGACGAACTCCCGCTTGTAATTATTTTGGGAATCACCCACGCATTTGCTTTCTATGATTAATCATTCGGCCTGCTTTTAATTAATGTCTGGTACTTTAGGACTGCTATAAGAAATCACAAGTTGTCAGGAGGACATTAAAACTAACATCACAAGAGACAGGGTTAGTGACATATCTTCACCTCCTGTAAAAAAATCCGTGAAATAAAATGTCCTTTGGTACTTGTGAACAAATTGAATTTATTTGTTTTATTATCTTTTACATTCATCAGTTCAGTTTATGATATTTAGAGAATTTATCTTATCTTTTGAGTGAATGTCTAGGTTTCATTTTGGCCTAAGAATTTGTTCCGATAGAAATGTACCAGCAGATTCGAAGAGTCGTATACATTCTTTCATCGTTAGCAAAAACCTGCTGCCTAAGAAGAGAAATCTTTACTCATGTACTATCCTCACCTAACTTTATTAGGTTCTCAAACTAGTTGTTTCTAAAGGTGTAGAAATAATCGTAAGTAAGCGTCGAAATAATAGTAAGTGCCCGCAAAGGTGTAACCAAACAGTTCGTATAACTATATACTCTGCCGATTTTGAAGCTGATCTTTCCGAACAGCGTTATTTATCAATCACCAGGTTAATTACAGATCCAGGTAGTTATGGTATCACCAAATTTTGGCAAAATTGGCAATAATTAGTTGCGAATGATTTGCTGATGTAAAAAATCGATATACTTATTTTTCAAAAATTGTCGAAATGTATCCAATTAGGAAAGGATCAATCAATTCATGATAATGAAATTCAGGGTATAAATAGAGCGATTAAGCTGCTACAGAAGAAGAACTTACTACGCTGTCTTTGTACAAATACCTCGGTCTAGTTCTGCTGAGAAAACATTAGAAGTCACAACACTACCTAGATCTAGTTATGCTGAGAAAACGATCAAGATATCTACGGTCTTTATAGAACTACATGGATTTAGTTCATACCTTAAAATAATTAATTTTGACAACCTAATATCCATAAAAATTCAGAACTGCTTCGAAATCTAAGCACTTCGAACACGTAATCGCCATACTGTACAAATTAAATAAAGTAGCTTAGATGCATTAAAGTAATGACCAGTTTGGGTATGCCAAAAGTTAATTAATGTAAAAGTAAACATACTTGATATACGATAGTAAATCCGCATTAGCACATAAAGACTATAAACCCGTATACCTTACTCAAAAATATAGATTGTCAAGTACGGCCTTTATAGAATCTCTGGCAGATTCTGTACCGCCACTATCTTACTTTATCACAACACATTTGGTCTCGTACAGCCGAACATACCTTATGGGTAGAACTAGTAGAAACTACATAAAATTATTTAAACACCAAAATCGCCGCTTGGTTAAGTTAAGTCACGACAAATATCTACATCTTGTTGTACGCCTTAGCCAAAGCGTTAGTCAAGCAATCCATTTTACCCTGATAATTCAAAACTAGATTCACTGTAGATTCACGTGCAACATACCGCGAATCACTCCAACCTAACTATTCGGGTTTGTTTACAGTAGCGTTTGATTGTTATGCCTACGTCGTTATTTATCGCATTTGTCATGTCGGAAAAAGTGATTAACGAATTTGTATCAGATTTTGTCAAAAACTTGGCGAAACATGCAAAGCAATGGGGACGAATTCATGAGCGGTACCCAAGTTTACGAGTTGTATAAACGTTTTAAAGATGACCGGGGGAGTGTTGAATATGATACACGTTCTGGTAGGCCCGCGACCAGCAAAAGTAGACACAATGTGGAAAGGGTGCGCGCAGCTATGTTAGCAAATCGCCGAATCACCATTCGTGAGTTAGCTGCAGACTTCGGTATTAGTTTCAGTTCAGCACAGTCGAGGCTGATGGACGATTTGTGCAAGAGGCGCATCTCAGACAAATTTGTTCCAAAATTGCTCTTCGATGACTAAAACCGGACTGGTGTTTCAGCTGATCATGACCTGCTGGAGTGCGTCGAAAACGACCAAAGCTTTTAAAAAACTGTCCTTACTGTTAATGTGTTGTGGTCTTGGGGATATGATCCCGAAACTAAGGCTCAGTCTTTACAGTGGAAAACGCCAAACTCGCTCAGACCTAAAAAACACAAGAGAGACCATGTTGACTGTTTTTCTATTAGAAGGAAATTGTGCAACACAAATACGTTCCACCAGGTGTAACAGTAAATAGAGAATATTATTATCAAGTCTTGCACTGTTTGAAGGACGCAGTACGTCGCAAAAGACAAATCCATCATTGTAATGCGCCTGCACACTCAGCTCAGCTTGTGAAGAAGTTTTTTGTTTAACGCCATTTTCTAGAGGTCCTTGCACCCTATGACTTTTTTATCTTCCTAAAGATAAAATACCACTTGAAAGGACGAAGACTTTCGGATGTTAATGAGATATAACATACAGCGGAAGATGACTTCAAAATTTGCTTCGTACAGTGCAAAAGCACTGGTTAAAGTGTGGCTTCGGTAGGGCACTACTTCGAAGGTGATTAAATAATATACCTATAGGTTTTGTAGTTTTCTTTTAATAAATTCAATCCGAATAGATTCTGATCATACCTCGTACTCTGTAAAACTTGCATTAGCTAAAAATTTAACTGTTGTGGATACCATTGCATTTTTGTTTATAAAGATAAAGTAACACAACATCAAAGGCATTGCAAATTATGTTTTAAATTTTACTTAAGAGATTCCCTGATCGTTACTGGGTAACTTTATTCCACGAATTTTTATTCCTGTATTGATGCTTCAAGTAATTATCCCGTTGACAATGATTTTTGTATTAAAGATGTAGGATGTTTGTAAAAGCGGACATTTATAATTTATAATAACTTCATTGCCTGGTTGGCAATCCTAGAAATGTCTTTGATTTATATGGTACAGCTATTATCATCCTAATACTCATTGAAATTTCTGTCGTACACATCACCGAACATTAACATTACACTCTCGAAAGCAGATTGCGTTCTCTTTTCGGTTGCAGTGATATGTACACATGAACCTGAAGGTCATAATGGAATTTTGCCTGCTAAAATAACTTTGTAGTGCATATGAATATTCCCTCAATTTAAAAGCTCCAGGACTCCATCTAAATATACAAAATATAAAACGGATATTTTTATAAATCTAGAATTGTATTTAATTTTGTGACCTACTGACAAGTATCATTTGCCAGACAACTATAAGAAAAACCTTTTCGTTAGCAAGCACGTTATTCGATAGCGATAGTGAATTAAACAGGAAAGTCATCAAAATGCACAATGCCTTCTTTGATATGCATTTGCAGGATTCTAAAGAAAACAATAATATTAGTTTAGAAGCGGTTTTAAACTGCCACCCTTAAGGTTAAGTCACTTGATTGACCTTAGCCAGTCCTAATTAATAATTAACGCGCAAAACCGAGTATAAAGTGTTTCGATTAAGCCTTAATCGATCAATCAGATCTTTTCACCTCATCTTAAGGAAATTATAATTAAAATATTTAACATTGTTTACAAATAATTAATAAATTTTTGTAAGTTTTGAATAAATTTAGTATTAACGCAATAGGTTATTTGTGCATAACAAGCACATTACATCAGTATTGGCTATTTTTAACGAAACGCTCAGGAATGTTCAAGGTTAGGAGCTTCATCTTAAGAATTCAAATTGGTATTTATATTTTATTAGCTAACGAAAATGGAATCAGTAAAATGTTATTAGCAACTTGGGAGGGTCGGAATAATAAAATCTCCATATTCTTTTTAAATTTGCTTTGTTTACAATTACTTCAAGGTTATCACGATTTTGGTGACGCAAATATTAAATTCTTATTTGTGTTTACCTACATAATTTGGTTTATCAAGACACCGATATTTACTTTACCAATTAGGCATCAAAAATAAACCTTTCTGTTCATTAGTAATAAATTACTGTTGAAACTTCAAACACTTCAGACCATTACATATGTATGTATATTTTTAGATATTTGTTAATTTGCTGTATTATATTTATCATTTTAATTGAAATTATTTGTTATAATTAAATTTCTCACGAAAGGAAATACGTTTGCGTTAAATTTAATTTAGAAATATGCATACATATACCGAAGTACATAAAAGATGTTCTAATTTTTATGGGCTTTTAAAGTCTTTCAATTTCAATTAAGCAACGGTTATTTGATTTGTGTTGAAACCTCACAGCTATTACCTCATCACTATTTAAGTAATCGTTTAATAAGTTAAACAGATAGAAACTGTAAGGTAATAAATATCTATAGATATTGCGAAACAGAAAAAACTTTCGTCCCTCATTTATGATATATTTTACGTTACCCGCCATAGCAATCGCATCAAAAGCGATTTGAACAACTTCAGCAATTTATTTTGCATGTATGGTATACGGTTTTACTTAATACCTCGACAAATAAAAATTTATAAAATATCACTACTTGTTTCTCTATTAGGCTTAGATCTTATCAATATGCATAATTGTGAATTCTGTCAACCGTTTTGCATCCATAGCGAGATTGGAATAAATCTGACCCACATAGATATCGCCTTACAAAAGGGGGATTCCTTAGCACTGTTACGAGCTAATCCAGCGGTACCAATCGCTCTCACTTTACTATGTATTACGGATAATCGAGATAACTATATTAAACTAACCGTAAATTAATGATTACACTAAAAATTGTCTAACAAACGATAGACTTTAGTATGTTTGTCTGTGTGCTACTAAACATTTCACCGTGGTGATACAACTATAGAGAACAGGGATGAACATACTTTTATCTTGTTTGTTTTGTGACAGAAGCTTTTGGACGTGGAAATTCCTTCTGCCCTCAAGGCATCGATTAGCATGGCCATTTAGCCATGTTTACAAGAACTTTTATAAATCTGGAGGTGCTCCACTCCAAGCATCACATGACGCAAGACCTGCGATTTTACATCCTTATCCGAGAAGGAAGCATGTTTTAAACGTTTTTCCATTAAAAAAATTTATCAATCTTATACGGGTTTGACCCAGTTCCGCTGGGCGTAGAAGTAAACATCTTAATTCTTGTACCAAACAAAACTAGGGAACTCATATTAACAGTAATCTCACACGGCGGCCTTTTTCCCGTATACCGCACACTAGACTTTATCGAATAGAAGAGCGCCAATGAATTTCATATTAAATTGTTCCTACAGAGTCTATGAAATAAATCCCATGTTTGAGAAGTTTCCTCTCGGATACATAACGAATTTGACACAGCGGTTCGCGGTTCCTCTAGAGCACAATGTTGTGTTGAAAGTTATAGTGGTTTGTCCGTAGACGTGAAAAATCGTTGTGGTATGAAATACTGTCTCGTATTTGACGAAATCGTTTACGTGAAAAAATCGGATCCAATAGTTGTCGTTTGAACGTAGCCTATTTAAGTTGATATAACGTTATTTTAACAAGAATTGGAACACACTGTACTATCATCAAGTGCGGACGTGTTTGTTATTAGCTCCTATGTTCTGTGATGTTATAACTTACACCTTTTCAGCTTGCTTAGGTGGGTCGATCGCAGTATCTCTTTATAATCGGTTCTTGATAGTGCGCAGGAATTAATCTTTGTGCTTGACGGTGCCAGCACTATTTCCAAAATGTCGCCAGTATTTAGTAACGAGCAGCGTTAAGCCATCATTTCCATGATGAAGACCCTGGATGAATTCTACGCATTAGAAGTTCTCCCGCCGAAGGTGTTTTCCCCAAAGAAAAACATTTTGATGAATCTTCCCAGAGATCTCAAAGACGTTATGCGTAAATACTTCGCCGCCGACGACAGAGCAATCGCCGCGCAGAAAGAGACACAAGGAAGGTAATAGCTAACACGTTGGACTGTTCATCTTCCGAAAAAGATGCCGCGACCTCGGACACTATGAATATGGCAGAAAAAGATGACATCCAAACTCATAAGTCAAAGAAACGCAAGTTGCAGAAGCAGGCCACTCCCGGTTCTGCAGCAAAAATACAATTTAGCAACCGGTTCCAGCCGCTGGCCAACTGAACCGGTAGGGAAGAAGAAGACCTCCATAGGCGAGGTACCGTCAATTAAACTTTGCGAAAAAGTGCAAAGGGTGGAGCTTGCAACAGAGTTGCAAAAGCGAGACGTAACCATCGTAAAAACACAAAACGTATCGCCAAGTACCAAGATACGCCCAGCCACGGAGTAAGACCACACAACACCGTGGCTTTCCTCAAAGAAATTAACGGGAATTCCATCCTTCCGCTTTAACAAAGAGAAGCGGCCCCGACATTTATCAAAGGTACACCCCAAGAGATCTCTAATAACGACACCAACGAAAATCTCCGCCGCCAGGGCTCCCTGTGTTATCCGTGCGGAAGATGCGCGGGGGAGCTAACAAGGTATCGATGCCACTCAACCATGTTGAGCTGGAGAAGTCACCGGAAGGCAAGGCGATCTACGAGATCACAACGATGCTTGCACTATACGTGATTGTAGAATCGTCGAGAGACACTAGAAAAGTAGTCCAATGTCACCGGTGCCAAAAGTTTAGGCCCATACAGCTGAAATGCAACGCAGCACCTATGTGCGTGAAATGCGGAGGTAAATACGCACCGCCCCAAGTCTGTAGCAGCATGAGCCACAACTCGAAGGGGTGTGTCCTATGCCGAAGCCACGAAAAGGTCGGCGACTCAAACAAATTCAAATTCCAACTTAAATTCAGAACAGCCTTCTAAAGAAGCAGTCTTCACAAGCAGCATTAACACCGAGAAGCTGTTCCAGGTCAGCCACACCCTGGTGTATGTGGCACAATTTCTGAAGGCTTTACTAAAATTATGCAATGCCTACCTGAAATACTTCGAACACTTCAAAATTAAATTATTAAAATACAAAACTTTTTCGCAGGTCAAGGCTCCAAACAATCCCAATGGGAGACATGAATTATTAAAATTTGGGTCACCAAACACAATGAAATTGTGGTTTAATAAGAATTTAATTAGGTTGTATTCTATCACTTTTTATATAAAATGTGATATATTAATTTTAATAAAAATTGAAAATGTATGTTTAAATTACAAATAGCTGTAAATTGTGTCAATGTTGAGAAAACAAAAAATTTATCAAAATCTGCAATGTCCTATCATTAGAAAAAAATGGCATTAACTGCAATAATATGGAAAGATATCCAGTGTTGTTTGATGTATTGATTGGCATAAAAGCGACAAATGGACGAAAATTCAGCCCTATTCGAGGTTAATTAATCTTTAAGGGGAAAAAATTTAAAAACATGTATGTATCTTTCTCGTATTCGAAAATAAAATAATAGTGAATGTGATGTTTGACAAATTAAAGATCGTTACTGGAGGTGGAATCCCTCCAGATTCGGAAAAAGCCTCAGCCACAAAACAAACAACAATATCAATAGTTGTTGCACTATAGATCATATGTATTTTAAAAAGTTGGTTACATTTGAAAAATATTTAGCTACGTATACGAAAGCTACACTGATACTATTTAGATACAGGAAACCTACTTATATAAGATTTGTTTAAGTAGAAATCTACTTTTAACTATCCCGCGCAAAAATAACGGAAATAGGGCCGGGTCGCTTTGTGGGCTGGAGAGGGACGTCTTCATGTGCATGCGCTATCGTCAAATGACAGTAAAGTTGTGAGGCAGTCAGTATATGAGTTAATATGATACATTTTCCTCAGAAACTTGGAAATATCCAAGCTGAAATAATTCACCAGATTCGCATGGTTTTTAATAACGATACAATGGAAGAAATTCAAATAAAGGAATGGTATAAAAAAAACTCAAAAATAACCGCACACCTGTGGGCAATTACCCGCGTTCCGGTAGGCGATAAATATATCGCAATATGGCTGAGAAAGTGCGAGCTACGATTATGAAATACCGTCGTTTGGCAATACGAAGAATAGCCGATGAAGTAGAGTACGTAGAGACTCCAAACTTCAGCAAAATTTGTAAACAAATTGTTAAACCATGATCAGAAACGACTTTGCTTTAAAACATCCTAGAACATGTTTAACACTACCAACGCCGATCCTATTCCTTGTTTATCATGATAAGTTTAAATGGACCGTGGAGTTCAGATATAACCCAAAAACAAAAGCAAAATCATCACAATGAAAGCGTTTATCGCCACCAGCATCGGAAGAACAACAATTACTAAAGATTAAGATCAAATAGTTGTCCGTCATCTCCATGATACAGTTCAACGCAAGAGATAAGACCTTTGTAAGTCACTAAACTGGCAGCTGCATCACACAATGCTCTGGCACATTCCTCCATTATGATTAGGATTTTTTGACAAAACATGGAATTTGACTCTCCGTCAATTTGTCTACTCACTAGACGCCAGAAATCTGGTCGTTTTCAAAGATAAAGATGCCATTTAAAAGTTCCTAATTCGAGAAATCATGGAAATAATGACGAACGCGATGATAAGCTGCAAACTATTCTAAAAGGCCCGTTCTACAAGTGCTTCCAGCAGTAGAAAGATCGTTAGTCTAAGTGTGTGGGGAAGCAAGGATTGTATTTTAATTTTTCCAGCCAAAGGTCGGATCCCTTTTAGACAAATCTAGTAAAAGCTAGAAGCACAAAGCTTCTGCAGTGTTCAAAATAGGCCCCGTCACCACAGATGCATTTTTGTAGTAAACTATGCCATGGACGAAACGCATTGCGCTATCTATTTATTTTCTATGATGGAATCGCAAAACTCTCCCACAGCTATTCCAATTTCTTATTATGAAGTAAAATAGCGATCACTCAACTTCTCGAAGATAAAAATAACCCGAAGGTGTACATTACAAGATTGCGGCGTTATGGCGGATGCTCAATAGCATTGAATTAATTTCCTTAAAAAGGTTAGAAATCCTACAATCAAATGGAACGAAGCGTTGTCATGACGGAGCATTAAGCATTTAACTTTCAGACATTGTAAAACCTCAAGTAGATAATTCTGTGTGCACCAAGTTACTACGACACCCTTTTCTTCCTCCACCTTAATCCTGTTTTTCTGAAAAGAAGCGTGTGTTGTTTTTTATAGTGGCTGGCATTAGATAATCTTGAAATATACATACTCTGCTTTCTTGGCGTGTCAGCACGTCATAAATAGGAATATAGTTTAAATCGCCTGTTTATTTCTAGAAATAATCTTTAAATAATTGAAAGCTTTGTACATGATTCTTATACCTTTGACCATTTGCCGTCACGTTAACGCATGGAATCTGTCACAATTTTTGTAACATTCAATCTTTCGTGGAAAAATGGAGGATTCTATATATTGCTGCAAATTCAATACCATTTAGTAGGTACATCGAGAGCCATCTCTTACAATTTTGCGACCAACAAGGCCTTCCCATATATTTTTCATTATATGGAGAGCTCGGTACCTCTGGATCATGTTTCATTATTAAATGTCTAATGCGGTCGCAGCATACATTTCTCTTCAAATAGACCATCGTAGCATGATAGTACACTTGTGCCAAATCTCTGACTCGCAGCAGTGAAACGTGATTTACAGCTATGCCAATAGCTGCTCGCTACTCGCTGATCCCGTATCAATGCATGTGCAATAAATAATTTGTGAAGTGACTGGGTTTGCCATTTCTCAATCATGACAACTTGACTTTCATATTGCAGAAAATATGTGCGTAGAATTTAAACACCGATGGTATCAGGAACTACTGTTGTTGATCAAATTAAATAAAAATGCATGGATCGCTTTGAAACAGTTTGCATAGATTTTTTTAACCTTTGACGCGATTATGCCACTAGAAAATCTTGAATAAAATGCAATTAGTTGCATTAAATATATAAATCTTAAGATCACTATTACTGAGAAACTGAAATTAACTATGTATAAATATTTTTATGGGCAAATCTAACTTATTGGTGATCGATGGCAAACAATATCAGTTACCCTAATAATAAATCATTGGGTATTAAAAAATTGGGAGCTGTCAAGCATAGTCGCTCAAAGGCAGCAAGAAAATCCCAAATCGGCATTTTTTAACTAGGATATCCGTTAAAATATCAAAAATAAAACGGCCAAATTACTGCATAGTTGTTAATAATTATTCAGTCGTCTGCGATTGTAATCTTTTACTAGAACATTGAATAAGTTTTAATTGTAAAAAACTGAAAATTTTAAATTGAAGGAATGTTTCCTTTTAAATTACCGAAAAGAGCAAAGCGTTTGGTAGTTTTAAAAATTAATTCTTCTTTTATTGTAACACAAAATCGCATCTTTCCTTATGTTTCAAAATGAATTTGAACATAATAGCAAAGGCTTCCACAGTCAGAGTAAATTTGAGAAAAACTGTTTTCAGAAACGAACTGTTATGACAAAATGTCAACCTAACTTGTTGATCAAGCTAGAGATAAACCTTCATATACCTTTCAAGCACTTTTACCTTTGTTGACAGGTTGCGTTACTGGCAACATTCTACACAGGTGAGGGAAACGTTGACACAATATCAAAGTTTTACACAATCGGTTCCTGGAAGTAAGTTTTCTCGAATTTAAACAATTTTAATCACCGAATTTATAGGAATAACTTTTTTCGTCGAGAAAAAATGCTTATACAACATCAGTTCAAGAATAACTTGGAAACGTTCTTAAGTATTACACAAAATGAAGAAATTTACTTGGTAATCAAAAAAAAGGTTAAGGATTCCATTTGGTGCAAAGATTGTAATATTGAAAGCAACGATTAAATTTTAAATTATTGCATAACTAATGACTTACCTAATTAGGAGAAATTTGTCCAGAAATTTGATGAACTCTTCAATAGCTTCTCTCCTTTTAATTATCATAAAAGTTCTTTCATAATATGCATAGAACGTTGTAGATTTTAATTAGAAATATTAGCTGCAGCCTCACTGCTGAGAATTGTAACTTAAAAGCGAATCCATTCTTAGTTCCAAAACTGTGAAACAAAAAGAAATTCTTGTTAGTTTGAATCAAATATTTTAGGTTCTTTTAAACATTCATTAACGCAACCCTATAATTTTGATTATAGACCTTTAATTACAGTTGTTACACAGCAATTCCATTTACAGCATTTATGTTTATTGGGCACTGACTAGAAGTGTGGATGCCAAATTGGGAAACCAAACTGAACGACTCAAAAATGAAATTGTTCCAGAACAGACTAGGAGGGTATTATTTTAGAATGCTTGGTCTCCATCAAAGTTTCTCGAAGTCTGAGCATGTCGTTGACTGTTACGCTCAGCCAATGCGATGTGTTTCGCATACTGTTGTGGTCGCCAGAAACTTCCTAGTTCCGTTGTAATCTATAATTGCTGACTACTTCGAATTTAGCAGCTGCTCCGCAATATGCAATAGCCTTATACTATAATTATGTACTATTATTGAACTCCAATTTCCTGTTGAAAAATTTTAATATACAGTTAATTTTTGAAAATTATCGAATTACTCCATCTATGGTCATTTATATCTAATTTTGTAAAGACATTCACATTCATTTTTCATTGCCATTGCATTTAAATTTTTCTGAAAAATTTGCTTCACTATTTCACTGCTACAAGTTACTCAAAATACAAGGGCAGGGGAAAATATCAAAACTCTATCTTGCGTGCCCTGAAAATTACAACTCTGTTACCTATAAGTCCGTATCTTATAAATTCATTTACAGAGTTTCTTATCGATGCATACAGAACTTAAGATTTTATATTTTTAGTGAATTAAGAAAATTAAAAGTCAGGAAGTGATTTAATAATCGATTAAGAAAAACGTTAATTATAGTGAAATATTTAAACGATTAAAAACTGCTCAGTGAGATGCTTCCCCGATACCATCACCGCATGTTGATACTAAAGTAATCTTAGAAAATCTGCTATGGTACAAAACTTTGTAGCGGAGGCAGAGAGGTTGGCGAGGAAAATGATGACAAATCGGTTAGATCGACAGCATTACATTTTTCATATTAGTACGGTCTTACTTAGATGGTGTTTTGAATATTAGCTCTCTTACACAACTGGAGCCGAGGGAAAATTTGTCGTGAGCTTTTGTCTCATGCCAATGTAGATTTGTTAATTGTTTGACACAATTGTCACTGATGACAAAAGTCTGATTCATCATTTTGATACTGTAAATAAACAAGCCAGCAAGGGATGGCGATGTTTCAACTTTACGTCTTTAAAGGAATTCAGAACGAAATTAACATCAGGCAAAGTAATGAATTGAATTTTCCTTGGTCATCGCAGTCCTTACCTTATTGACTTTCTCCATAATCTTCGTAGCACGTACTGCGACCTTGGGATAAGTGCAAGACCAGGTTTAAGTCAATAATGTGTCTAAATTGCGTTCACCTAGTGGCCTCGCTGGATCTCGCACCCTCGAATTTTTCTTTGTTTAGGAAATTCATAACTTGCCTTATGGTGATAATCTCATTTTAAGTATTGTGAAGCGACTTCATGGTTGGTGAGTCAACCTGCGAAACTATATAAAAAGGGGATTTGAAACAATTTTGATATAGTCGCGCTTGAGAGAGGGTTGTGAGCAGACGTAGTGTGGTTCGGTTTGAGTGCGCGTGTTGTACCTTAAGCCTCTTACTCGTAGAGTAGGCGTGTCGGGTGAAACATACCGATCAAGCTTCAAGCAAACGTGTGTCAAAGTCAGTATCAGAGTGTGTGCGCGCGGCAACCTTAGGCCCTTTATTAATAGAATAGGTGGGTCGGGTTCGTTGAACACTAGTGAACGCGAAGTGAGGTGTCGGAAAATTAGCTATCATGAGCTACGATATCGTTAAACCACCAAAATTGATAGTAAACGACATGGAAGTCCACAATTCAAATGATTACAAGATCCAGAAGATCAAAGAAAAAATTGAGGAGTATAGAAGCATATCGAAACAGATCGAGGATAGCACTCTCCGTCTAACGGAGGAACTGGAGAAACTAGAAAACAACCCCGAGAACGAAAACTACTTCCAAGACAGGCAGCCGAAGAAGAGGGAGACCCAAGTAACAGACGTGGTTTATGAGACCTCCCAAATCACCAACGAAGAAGACGAAACCTTGTCCCAAGTCACAGTTCAAGTTCAAACCCCAAACAATGCGACGCTGGCAACCAACACAAAAGATAACCATGGACAACAAAACAAAGTTCAGATAAGCAACAAAGAATTCTTTCCACCCTTAAATATGCCTGCAAGCTACACAAACCGTAAATTCAACTAAGAAAGAGACAGTTCTCACACCCAAACGATCAAACAATCCCCCTCCAATAATACTACGCAACAAGTTAGCGTACAAATAAATAGAGAGTATTGCAGAGCTCAACAATATAACTTTCAGCAAATCCTTCAACGTTAACAAAGGAATAAAAATTTTCACGAAATTGACAGAAGATTGCAGAAATCTGCGACATATAATGAGTGAATGTGCCCAGCCACACCACAGGTTCCAACTACCTGACGAAAAAGAACTAAAGGTGGTACTATGAGGAGTACCAGAATTCTTCGAAGAAAAGGAAGTACTACAAGACCTTGAAAGCAAGGGCTTCTCGCCCAAATCAATTAGACGTTTAGGAAACAAATTAAAAAAATTCCCGCTAGTTCTAGTGAACTATAACAAAAGTGACCCAAAAGGAAAAGAACTTTTTTAGTTAAAAGAAGTTCTCAAAATATGTGTTGCAACAGAACCAAAGAGAAGATCCATCAGAAGTCAACAGTGTTTTAGATGTCAGTTGTATGACCACGTGGCATATCGATGCACTGCACAATACAAGTGCTTAAAATGCGCAAACGAACACCCTACGTTTGCGTGCAAATTAAGCAACAACAGACCATCTAAATGTTGCAATTGCGGGGAGCAACAACCAGCGAATTTCCGAAAATGCCCTGCGAATCTCTATTTCCAAAAAGAGCTGAAAAGGGAAGAAACAACTAGGAAGATAAAAGCAGCTGAGGTGAAATAAGGCATCTCCTACGCCATCCGAGCAAACAGTAAACTGATTAACTCACAATTTGAGGAAGATGGAACAGAACGAAAACTAGAAGCAGCACTAGAAAGGCTGCCACCGAATATGCTTCCCAATCTAATAGAAGGAATACTAAAAACAAGTAGTCAATAAAAATGAACAACTCCCTACCACCGCGAATAGCCACGTAGAATGCTAAGGGGATTCATAGAAAGAGGTATGAGCTCGAAATCTTCCTGAAAGAGCACGAAGTAGAAACACTCCTTCTAACAGGAACGCATTTGAAACAAGGAGATAAACTATGGTTCACAAATTACCAAGCATTCAGGGAGGATAGAGTAGGCAAACGAGGAGGGGGGTAGAAATTCTGGTACAAAAAAAATTTTGCGCTAAAACCTTACCGAAATTGACCAATCCACAGCGATCCCAAGTAGAAGCCACTGGAATCACAGTACAGATCAGAGGGCGCAACATCAACTTTATAGCGATGTACAATCCGCCAAGCAACAAGCTAACAAAAGAGGATATGGCAGATCTAACAAAACTCGGCCCAACAATAATAGGCGGGGACACAAATGCCAACCACTCCTCATGGAGAAGCAGGAACCCCAACTTAAACGGCAAAATATTATACAAATTTTGCATAGACAACCCCACGGCCCAGAGAACGCCACAACAGCACAAGCAAACAGACTCGGGAATGTACTGGATATATACATCACACAGCATATAAGTTGGAACCTATACGCACAAACTTACGACGAACTGAATTCAGACCAATTCCCAGTACTACTGAAACAGGATTGCTAAGAACAAAAACAAACTGAATGAAATACGCATACTATATGCAAACTTTTACACGATCGACAAGCATATCAACCAAAGAATACATAGACTTGGCGATACAGAGGCTAAGAACAAAAACAAACTGGATGAAATACGCATACTATATGCAAACTTTTACACGATCGACAAGTATATCAACCAAAGAAGACATAGACTTGGCGATACAGAGGCTAACTGAGTCAATAAAAACCACGCTAGCATTTTGCCAAACACCGTACGCGCCAAGCAACATCAACAAGTGGGGGCTCACGGAAAATGAAAACGAAAAGGTCAAGGCAAAAACCAAAGCAAAAAAGAAGTGGTTACATACTCGTCACACACACGACAAGGAGAAATATACAAAACTTCAGAAAGAAGTAGACAAAATACTGAAAGAAAAGAAAAACAACGACTGGAACGAATTCATGGAGGAACTAGGCGAAGACGGCAACAACAAGATTTGGAAAGTACTTAAAAAACTAAGAAAGGAGAGAAACCCAAACGTCCCAATAGAAAATAACGGAAAACTCGAATACGCAGATAAAGACAAAGCCGAAGTACTAGGTAAACATTTCGAACAACAATACTCAAACAAGCTACCCACAATCAAAAAGCTCCAAACTGCTATTGACAGCGTGGCGAGACTCCTAAAAAGTACAATCATAACGGAGCCGCATCAGATAGCACCAAAACCGGTAAAAGAGAAAATTAAGATCATAAACTCAAAAAAAGCACCCGGAGAAGACGGAATCCCCACACGAGCTATAAAAATACCTCCTAAAACAGCGCTAGAAGAACTAACGAACATCATTAATGCCATTTTTAGAAGCGGCTACTACCACAGAAATGAAAGTAGGTAATTATAATCACGCTACCGAAGAAAAACAGAGATCCCTCCATACCTTCCAATAGAAGACTCATCATCCTGATCAACTTTCTACAGGAGACCGTCGAAAACAGAAATATAATTAAACATAATCAGTTTGGTTTCCGCAAGAACCTAGCTGCCATTCAGCAGACAACCAACTTCGAGATCATTATATCTCGAGCTAAAACACAAAGAAATTCAACCTACGTAAATCTATACCTACATACATACATACATACCTACAACAAGGTATGGCGGAATGCCTTATTGTACAATTATGGCACTCATTAGGCTACCAATAGACCTAATAAGGTTCGCTAGCTCTTTACTCGAAGAGAGGCACTTCAAAGTTAGAGTGGGAAGAGAACTATTCGATTCCAAAATAGCTGAAGAAGGCTTACCACAGGGGTCCCCCATCTCCTCAACATTGTTCAACATGTACGTACACGACATACCCAAGCTGAACGAAATTCCAGGTGTACATCTACTTCAACTCGCAGACAACACCGCGATAGTCACCACGAACAGACAACGATCAGCAGCAAGGAGCCGCATGGAAAGGGCAGAAGTTAAACTACAAAAGTTTTATAAAAAATGGAAACTCACCTTGAACATAAAAAAAACGAAAACAATACGTTTTACCAAGGCAGATCCAATTGTATTGACAAAAGCAAAATAAAGACAAAAGGAACGTACCTAGGAGTCACTTTCGATAATAATCTAAATTTCATCCAACATACCAAAAGACGAGCGGACGGTGCGACAAACATATAGCATCTTAGGAAGACACAGTAAGTTACCGCTTAGAACAAAAATGAAACTAGCAAAGACAGTGCTGTTCCCTTCCCTTACGTACGGGGAAGAAGTCTGTACACGAGGATCCCAGTCAGCCAAGGACAGAATACAGTCCACACAAAACAAGATCCTGAGAATTATCTCAAACACACCCTACTATATCACAAAACTCGACTTGAGAAAAGACCTAAAGGCCGAAGACTTGATAGATCGAGCAGCAGAGAGAAGGTCGAAGATGATTGAAAGACTAAAAACGCATCCCGACGCACACATTCAGGCGATAGCTAAGCAAGTGTGAGAAGGCGCTAGAGCGCCATAAACTTTAAAATACTTCCCGACCTCATATCAAGGGTGGGAAGCTAGAGAAGCTC
Organism: Phrixothrix hirtus; assembly: GCA_024586415.1. NCBI lineage: Eukaryota > Metazoa > Arthropoda > Insecta > Coleoptera > Phengodidae > Phrixothrix > Phrixothrix hirtus. The sequence goes on along the minus strand of JAHWXV010290779.1, from coordinate 5,562 downwards.
CCTATTATTGGTATCGATAAGTACCACAAATAGGTACAAGATAAAAAAATTTTTTGACATAAGATTACATATGCAAGAGAAAATTCTGTTCAGAATTTCCGAAGAAATGTATGAGTGGTTCACAAAAACACATTTTTTTCTTTACTCTTGTAAATTTGAAAACGTAGAGGTATTTTAAAAATCATGCAATAGACTATAATGTGCCATTCTTGAATATTCAAACTATATAATCTTAAGGACTATTTTAGTCAGTATTTTTGCTCAAGAAAGCAAAATTTTATTTTGATGGAACTTCTCAAATCCCCTTCATTTAATTCTTTATCTAAATTTAGTGTTTCGCTATAATGACTATTATCGAAGACCCTGATACAATAAAATTTTCAGGGACAAGGTTATTTTAAGAAAAAGGAAAAATATGACCGTTGTGTTTCGTATTTCCTACCAATAAGACACATACCCAACCTTGAAATGTTTGATATCTAAATTGATAAGAAATTTTCAAATATACTATCAAATAGGTTAAAAAGTACAAAAATCAATTAATAATGAGCAATTCCACCTCTGCTCGTTATCATTATTTGAACTCCTCTAGGTATATTTAATATTAGGGTACCAATTACATCCTGGTTCAAAACCTCCCATAAACTCAGAAGAATCCGTCTTACAGTCCCAACATTATGCCGATTAGTTAGAGTTCTTTAAAACATGTTCCAGGAGTGTTCAATGCAGTTTAAGCCGGGAGGGCGAAGTAAAGGCAAATAATTGCTTTCGTGCAATGGTAAAGGAAACAGAAACTATTTTCCAAATTATAACTCTAATTACTGTATTGCTAATAAAGTCCTTTGCATAAAATGACCATAAATATACAAATGGTTACGATATCTAAAGAAAATTCCGACCCAGATCATAACAGATCAACCTCCGAAGGCATAAACTTCAAATTACCTCCTAAGAAGCACACAATGGCTTTTATTTGCCTCCTCCTCGGTTAAATGACGCCTACGCATATTGTGGAACAAAAATTAAATGCAATGCTCGTTGAAATGTACTAAACAGCACTGAAGCAGGAATCGCACCAGAAGGGATAAAACGCTTGGCGTTTATTCCTATCTTTATTTTCATTGGTGTCAAGGTAACATCTGTAAAAACTATGTCGGTTCTGAAAAGAAGCATAACGTATTTAAATTTTACTCAACATCTCTAACTTTTTTGTTCTGTTTATATAAAAATCTGCACTGTAGACGATCGCATTAATTTTGTTAATATAATTCTTCATTACATCATCTACCTTCTTTACTTGGAAAAAGAACTTTTCTGTTAATCTGAGAGTTTCTCAATTATGTAAAAACAAGATGAAATCGAAAGGTGATTATGTATGTAGTAAACAGTGAGTATAAACAGCCCTATAGATTAAAACATTGGAATGTTGTACACGCAAGTCAGACATTTAATATATGAAGATCAGGTGCCATTTTTCCTAATCGCGATGAGGATGAGGATGAAAGTGGGCGATTTCTGCACATTAAAAAGTTGTCGAAACCGAGTTCGCGTATCAGGGGAATTTAAGGCGCATTATCCCGTTGACCCATACGAAACCAATAGAAACACCTAAACATCGTGTTTTCCACGAAATAGACCTGCAGTGCCACGCCGTAGCCTATATTTTGGGGTTGACTTCAAACTTGATGTTTTGGCGGGTGTCAACATTCAGTTAGTACACGACTCATTGTTTGGCAGGGGGCGACTTCTAATGTTCTATTGTTCTTTCTCTTATCCTATATGAAATATAGGCAAAAGAGAAAGTATTGTTTTTGTCCAAAATTTTCAATGGCGAAATTTTAGTGGAAATAGAGGTTTTTTTCTGGTTCCCTGAGTCCGAAAATTATGTTTTTAGGAATTGGGCTGTGTGTGCGTATGCGCGTGTGCGAAGGATGTCTCGAAAACGAGAATTCCTAGATAAAAAACTTTATATTTAAGTTTATAGCCATCAGGGCACGTAATCGCAACAATTCGATTAAAGTCGGATAACCGGAAATACCACTTTACTCCTGTTATTTTTTGGTTTTTCGCGAATTTGTCGAAATCAACTGTAACATGCTTTTTAAACTTTCTATATTTCTTGGCAAATGATGTTCATTCATACAATCTAAGCGGTTTCTAAAAACGTTTTCAATAAATTGAGTAACTTTTACCGTTAACTGTAAGTAAAATAGCCACGAAGCTAAAAGTCCTAAGCAAATGAAAATTTGTATTTGAGATTACAACTATCCTTATATGAAAAATCAATTGGTTAAAATAGTAGAACCGGAAGTACCACTTTATTTCTGTTCCGGGTTTTTAGTTTTTCGTCATTTTCTTGTAACAGGTTCGAACAATTCTTCTTAAATTTAATATACTTATTAGCTAGTTAACTTTTTTTTATACAAGCTAAGCTGTTTCTCTAATAAATTTCTGAAAATGGGGTAACCGGAAGTACTTGAAATAATAATTGTGAACAATATATCTCAAAAATTAAACACCGGAGAACAATGAAAGTTTGAATTTGTTCCCTACCTTCCTGGTATGTGACGGCAAGAATTTAGTTTAAATAAAATGGCCGGAAGTGCCAATGTTTTGAGGTTTTCTCAGAAACGACTATAACAATTCTTTTAAAACATTCCGCTGTTCTTATATCTTTGTTGACCTTTTACGTTAACTTTTCAGTTTCTCTGAAAAAATTGATTTAAGCGAGTTATTCGAGAAATTCTTTCGAGTTCAACAGCGTATTCAGTCATTTATATGGGGAGGGGTGCGTTGCAATTATCGTTGCCAAAATAAACCTAAATAATATTTAATCATTTTTGGACATTATTTGCATATTTATAATACGTAAGAGAAAATCGTGCATCGTCATATGCCATTTTTGATTTTAAAAGATATCTTATAAAGTTACTAACATTCATAATTACCGAAAAAGGAATGTTTCATGTTTATCTTTCTCTTTGCATTCTTGCAATTAAGCATCAATTTTTTATTTTATGATTCAACTTCTATTTGTGCTTGTAGCTCTAGGTATAAACAATGACTGTATAGACAACATAAATAACTAAAGGAATTTTTTATATAGTCAATAAGAGCATCTTGTAATGGATCTATTGTCACAAATTCAGACATTAATTATAAACTGGGGATTAATGGCTCGTTCAGTCCTATTCATGGATAATCTTTTGAATACTTCTGACTGTTATAATTAGATAATTGAAATTACAATTCTACGTTAAACCTATTTTATTCTACAACTTGATTTGATCCGAGTATTTGGATAATCTACAATAATTCTTTATCTTTCGGCGATTTATTGTACTAGTTTTTCAAGTTTACTTATGACTTTAGTGTTGATTACATCAAACATTAGGTTGCAAAAACTTGGCGTTTTGCTTGCATCGCTATTCTTATCAAGTATCTGCCTGAGAACAGAAATTTAGCAAGAGCAATGCTAATACCAATTTAAAAATAGAGGAAAACAAAATTTAAGTCTGCTGATAGCATCGCAGGTTTGATAAAAAATCGACACGAATTATAATATTTTATTAAAATTTGTTTACACTGAGTATTGCGACATAATAGAATATTAATTGTTCAAGTGTGTATTTCAAGAAACAAAAGGGGAAATAATTTAACATTCAATTATTTAATGGCACTATAGTAATTACGTATATTCACTACTCTACAATAATTAAAATAGCGGTGCACTTCCCATTAAAGTTCTACCGTAACTAAAGAGATTCTCAGACCATTGGTTATCAATTATCACTAACCACAACGATTAATAACGTAATCAAGGCTTTAATGAACAATGACGGGAATGTGCACCCTATTAATAAACAACCACTTTATTTTAACTTATAGCGTAATTCCTATTTAATAATAAAACAAATCAACTGTTGCTATGCTATTTACAGAAAGCCAATATTTGGTGAACAAACAGAAAATTAAATATATTAATAACAATACATTATCGAATGTTTCCCGAACTAACCAAAACCTTAAATCATACATTTTCACAAAAATTCTTGAGCAAGGGTTATATAATGTATATTTTTATATAATCTTATACTAATAATTCAGTTCATGCGGTACTTATTATACTAAATTTAGACCATAGAACCGTACTTAACTTTACTGCAAATTATTTAAAGTTCAGCACTGGGAGAAGTACAGCCTATATTTCCTTCAAAAATTAATTATAACAATAAATGTTGCTTCTTTTGATCAGATGACCCAAATTAAGTATCACAAAATATTGGACCTTGAATTGAATGGCTGGAACTTTAGCTCCGTTTTTTCATCTTGTAAAACAGGTTTCTAAAATATTTTCAATCAATATTAAACTGAAGCCGTGATTATCTTGCTTTTCGTGTTTGTTAAAAATAGGAATTTACATTGGAACGAATGAAATAAAAATAGAAGTCAAATATGGCTCTTCCATAATTTTCAGATTTATTGGTATTACCTTTTCTATTGTTAGTGAACGCAAAAATATTTACTGAGTTAGGTTACAATAATTACTCATAATTTATGGGGCATCTGCATATTTGTGAATGAGAATACAGCTGACGTGATATTATGTAGGTACATACGAATTTCTTGACCAACTTGGAGCCAGCTCCGTTTCCGTTATCCAAATAGGCATTCTCGGATCTAAAACAATTGGAAAACAGTTAGTTTTACTTATTAGCAAGTATATTCAAATATAACTGCCCATAAACTTGCAGGTTTCGGTGTCAAGTCGTTAGAGAAATTTATTTTATAAATAATCATTCATTTATTTTTTAATGCGCGTTACAAGCATTCGCGTTTTCGTTAATTATTCCAGTCGTTTGTTTAGAACATCCACAAATATAAATATGATAATATCATAGTTTTAATATAATTACGTATTACATTAGCTAAACAACTGAAAACCGCAAAAGGTGAAGTCCATGTTGTTTTATTTAATACTAATCCCTCTTTTAATTACATCTATAATTGAAAATCTTGATACATAAGGTATGCCGGTGCTATCCAGTATTCAAGGTCTGAATAATTAAAATTAATTTATACCAGCTTTTATCTGAATACTTCCAACCTGGTTTTATATACATAGGTATCTAAAGCTATCGATTAGAGTTAAAGATTAATAATCAATAATCCGCAGGAGATGGTTATTTTTATGAATAAACAGTAAGCAAATGCTTTTATAACTAACCATTAAAATTAGAGAACTTAATTAATAATTATGTAATTTTTAATGAGTCACTGGGTTCTGTAATAAAAAAAATAGTTCTCGTAAATGTAGACTTATTATTGGATTGTGTGATTTAAACGAAGATAGTGATACTTAATTTATTACACTTGACACTAAAAGTACATTGCATACAGAGTTAACTATTCCTACTTCAAGACTTTGATTTAGTTCATTATTGAGGAATGGTGTTGTATTCTACGGGGTGTCTCAAAACTGTTGGGACATAGAGCTACCACGTATTCTGGGGATCAAAATAAGTCGATTGGAATCAACTTACCTATGTACAAAAGTATACC
>JAHWXV010290772.1:0-21893 GCA_024586415.1 Phrixothrix hirtus | reverse complement strand
TATCCTTTTTAATTAATTTTAAAGTTTACAGTTTAGGTGTATAGGAAAGTCACTAACGTCAATAAATTCAAATTAAATTTAAAATGTGTAAGAGAAAGTCATGTGTTGTCTCACACCAGATTTTTTAATATTAAATATCATAATCTGTTGTAATTGAAAAATAATAATAAAATAAAAAAGAACAATCAACTAAAAACTTATTTAAATACTAGGTGTATGATCTATTTAATCTCACACTTTCATCTAATTTGTTGTAATGTTTATAAATTTCTATTGCTTCCCATAGAAGTCGAGACTAATAATTAGGAACTGTTGACAATATTTCCATTTTATTAAATTTGACATGTTATAAATTTTCTAAAGCATGTTGAGCTACAGCAGATTTTAATGGTTGACTTTGTCTGCAAAAATGCTGATACTCATTTTTTCTGGCACTGAAGCTTCATTTTGAATCAGGTAACTTGAGAAAATATTTATAAGAAAATGGTTATTCGCTGAATGACATTAGTAAAAGAAGTTCTAATAATACAGAAGTTTTAATTACTAGAAGTACTGCTTATCTACTTTATACAGGGTGTCTAGAATATAAGCAGCATTATTTAATACAAGTGTACTCATACGCTTAGTGAACACAAATTTGTAAAAAATGTTAATCTAGCTCGAAAAATTTTTTCATAAATGTTTGCTTTTTTCTATAAAACTCTCATTAATTATTATAAATTATTTGAGAAGTAACTATTAAAAAAGTTGTTCGTTAAATATTTTAAATTGACATAACTTAATTTTAGTAGGTATGTATAAAATTAAGAGCCTGTTTGATCCACATTAATTTGTATGAAAGATACATATTACTGCATTCAAACTATGTCATAGTATGAAACTTATTTACTATTTTAATTATGAATTATTTACACAAAATTTAAATTATACACAACACAATTGATTGTAAATATTAATATCATGACATTTATCAAAGTGCAAGCTAAAAAGATGACTTCAACTTTCATTAAAGTAGCACAAGGATTGTTAATAAATTTTGTACAAAATTTAATATCTTGTAAACAGCTTAAAACATTGTAAAACATTTCTGAAAGTGAGTTATATAATTTTTTTGTTTCCAAAAATATACATTAAGTAAAAGCTCATTTTCATTCTCAATGTGCACAATTGAAAGATGATAGAAATTTTAAGGAAGAAAATCAAACTTTTATTTTTAAACAGTAAATATCTATTCAATATATTTACGGATATTTAATATATAATATATTTAATTACGTATGAGACAATCCTGGCTTTCTATAAACTTAGTTCTCCATTTTCAAAACAGTATATTTCTTTTCAGTTCGTATATTACATCTCAAAACTTTTTGCAACAATAGCACTACTCTTTAGCTTGAAAAAATCCATATCTGATAAGAGAATAGTATAGTTTACAGCTTGACAATCAATTTTATAATGTCTCAAAAAAATTATGATTACTCAATTGTAAATTAAGTTTTACACAAAATCTTAAAATATCTTGAATTTTTACTAGTGATATTCGATTAGAGATCTTCGATTTTATGTAAAGGTATTTTTTAGCTGCAGAAATTTGCAGATTTGACTGATAGGTATGTAGTATGTAGTAGATGTTGAAAAGTAAACTCAACTTGTATGTGCTTGTACTATTATTATTAATACAATAATATAACAATATACGAGTGCAGGCAGAATATTAACTAGGTGACCTAAGAATGAAAGAAAAGTATTACTGTTACAAAAGTGTTTTTATTTTTCAAAATAATCTCCTAAACGTTCCAACAATATTGCAATCTTTAATTCCATCACGAGAAAAAATTTTTTTCAATTCCAGCAAAATAGGCATTTACCATAGCTTTGACCTCCTTATCAGTTGAAAATCTTTACCCCCACTAGAAAAATTTTTAGTTTTAGAATTGGTGAAAGTCCGATGGGACTAAATCAGGCAAATACAGTGAATGGGGAAGTAAAATATCTTAATTCATGAATCTTGGCCATTGAAATGATATTGGTGTGAGGGCAGGCATTATCATGATGAAAATGATCTTTTTATGCATTAAACCAAGCCTTTTTTCAACATTCCCAGAAGATTAGCATAGTATTTACCAATTATTGTTTGCCACTTTGGAAAGTAACCAACCCTTAGCAACCCATAAAACTGAGACCATAACCTCTCTGGTAAATTTCATTGTCATGGTTTTCTTTAGGGCTGAACAACCTTGATTCATCCACTGCTTAGATTGCAGTTTTGTTTCTGGGGTATAGTAATGAACCCATGTTTCATCTGTGGTAATAAACCTTCACATAAAATCAGCTGAATGTTTTTGAAAACAGTCCAAACATTCAATATTATCCATAGCAAAACAAACAAAAATACTTTCACTTTTTGAAGCTGCTAACAACAAACTATTTGAGAGATACATTTTCAATGTAATCAACTTAAACATGGAACTTTCCACACTAATAGATAGTGTAATACCGTCCTCTATTTGAAGGCCACTTAATTATCATCCTGTCCTCGTAATATTATTAAAAAGGGGAAATATAAATAAATACAGGGTGTTTCAGATAATATGACATAAGCATAAAATTAAAAGCAATATGAATACAAAAAAGTTCCTTTTTTCTATTTATGTACAATGAGCGGCCTATGGTTGCATTCAGACTAAAACTGTTAAATCATTTACAAAATTATAACTGATTTATCTAACAATATTAATTTATAGTAACATACACTTTTACAGCTGTAGCAGGCATATTTCAATTTGTTTACTGTATCAAATAACAGGATAAGTAGATTGCCCTTTTATACAATTGAAATAATTTAGAAATAATGTATATAATTTTTTTAACAATTTTGAAGAAGTTATGTATAACTGATAATAATAAAAATAGAGTTTAGTCATGCATCATACTAAGAAAATGTATTTAAATGTAACGACAGCTTATTCAATTATTTATTGACATTTTTTTATTTTACACCTAAAAATCGAGTTTCATTTCTGAAATTGTGTGACATCATCCTACACTTAAAATTAAAATACTTTAAACACTTTTTTAATACAATGGCTGAATAAAAATGTTTTAAGCTGTCCTTATTTAAATTATTATTGACTAAACCCTGTTTTTCAGGCAAGCAAAACATGTTACAGGTTAATTACTTGGTGAGTATGTCATATTATTTGAAACACCCTGTTATATGTTATTTAACCGGTGTATATTGCTTTTTCATATAGTATATGCACTGATTGTAAAAGCATTATTGTAAATGAGGATTATACATTATTTCTATGACATTCCAACTAACTAAACATGCAAATAAAAACTTCAATTAGAATCAAATTTTTAATCTCATGTCTGAAATTTTGTACAGGTCAGTCTACTGCGGGCAGAGTGAAAACTTCAACTGCAATTATTTTGAAAACAATGCAATTTAGACATATGGTTTATTGACATTTTTTGTTGTGCATACCAAGACATATCTGCTGTTAATGTAATGCTTTTATTTTTAAGACGCCCTGGTATAAAATTAGTCACTGATAGAATTGGTAGAATTTTGAATCATTTTGGCATTAGAGTACATTAAACTACCAAGATTAATCAATTTTTAAGATCAGCAAAAGATTCTATTGATCATTTATTATCTTCTGGCATTTATAAATGAGCCATTCTTGTGGTAAAGTTTATGTCAGCCAAACAAAGCGTAAACTCAATGTCAGAAAGAAACAGCTTCAACATTTTTGCGGGCTAAATTAACCTTAAAATCTGCTGGAGTTAAACATGCTTTAAAAAATTTACAACTTGATTTCAAATTTAATAAAATGGAAATAATAAGAGTTTCTAACTATTATCTTGGACTTCAATGAGAAATAATAGAAATTTATAAACATCCTAACAATTTCAAGGAAAAGGTTGAAAGTATGAAATTAAATAGATCATATAACCTAGTATTAATTAAATTTCTAGTTAGGTGATCTTTATTATTTGATTATTTATTAGTCAATTATAACAGATTATAATATTTAAAATTAAAAAAGAAAACACATAGTTTCCAAAATGTTATTTATTAATTTAATCGAAAGTTACACAGTTTATATCCAAAAATCTAATTTTATTATGAATTCTAACTGTGAAGGTTTCCATATATATATAAATTTCTAAAATGGAGTTACCTAAAAAACTAAAGACACATCTTAAAGTTTTTTCAAAAATTAATATGCTCACTGTGTAATTTAAATGTGAAAACCAAACTAATGAAGGCAGTTCTTTACATTATTTCATTGCAATATTTACATTTAATTAAATGAACTTGAAAACAATTGATATAATACTTCAATTACTTAAAAGCTAAAATTTGAAAAGGGACCAACTGACTAATTAGGATGACAACTTAAAAAAATTTAGACAGAAAGGTATCAAAGCAATTAGGGCACAAAAACATTGATTCACTTCATTGAATTCCTTCTAATAGGCAAAGTGATCTACCTAATGGCATAGGAAAATATGAAAGCATGTCCTTACATTAATGAACCTTTAAGAGCTGCTTCTTCAGTATTGCAAACTCTAATGATGCAGCAAAAGGAATGATAATGTAGAAAACCCTAAGGCCAGATCCTTATATAAAGCTACGAGTGAAACTAATTCAAATAGCACAAGTATCTCAAGTTTTTAAATTAAAAAAAATTAAATAAGATTGCAATAAGAGGTTAATAAGAATAACAAAGCAGGCGCAACAACATAAAAATCATATAGATGCAGGAATTAAGCATACCGTCAACTATAATGTGAAAATCTATATTCCTATACAAGTAACTGGCCAGAAATTGTGAAACTGAATTTAGAGAAAAAGTATTTAAGAAAACAGCTGTACAATGTAACACTCAAATATCCTTTATAACTTAAGAGATGTAAAAATGTATATCTAATTATTAAATTAAAATTATACTTACTTGTTCAGGATAATCTTTCAAATATGGTCCAACTGGTTTCAATTTTATAGGAATAGGTGCTATGATAGGAACAACAGGAGATAATCGCATTTTACTATAATTTTCTTCTTCATCAGCATCATCGTCTTCATCAATTAGCTTAAGACCTACAAATTTAGTGTAGGGTTCCATAAATTGACACTCTGGTGAAGAACTGCTAACGATAGAATCGGGAGTATCAGTCTCTCGACAAAATTGTTCAAACTTTTTATCTTCATCAGAATCAAATTTAATGAGGGGAAATTCTTGATCATAAAATCCTCTTTGTGTTGATGCAGGAGATTTGTCTGGTAAAGATTCAGTTTCACCATATGGTTTAGTTCTATAGTAATCAGAAAAACCTGGAACAATAGCATTGCCATAAGAACCAGTTAAATCTCCAAATCGAGAATCATAAGCTTTTGTTCCCAGTTTTGAAAGATCTCCAGTACCAAATATTGGAACTACACCAAAATTTCGAGAGAGCTGAGGTTCTTGGACAATCATAGGTTGTAATGTTCGTAATTGTACTAGAACACCATCTATATATGTATCATAATCTTCTTCAATTTTGGAGCTTTTACGGGGCCTCTTTTTAGGTTGACCTAAACCTTCTTTGTTGAGTATTTGATTTTGTCTACGTTTTTGCTGATAAGCTCTTCTTTTTAATTTTTTTAATTCTTCTTTTTGATCTAACATGGACTTTTCAGTAATCATATCAGGAGAATCTAATTCTTCCTTTATGTGTAGCATGTCAGAGCGACTATGATCAGATATTTCTGAATGTTGCGATGATTCATCAAGACATTCCTTTTTTACTTCTTGTGGTGTAAGTAATAAATTATGTGAAGAAAATGTTAAATTACTTTCCTTTTTGGTAATAATGGGAGGTGTAGGTAAATTAGAATCTTGACTGCCAGAAGATTTTGATATTGGTGACAGCAATTCATCTCGGCTCAAACTTCTCGTTGGAGGCATATGCCTTTTAAGATCAATATGCAACTGTGTTGTTGCAGCAGTTATGGTTGGAGATGGCTGAGAAGGTGGTTTAGAAATAAAAGATGTTTCACGTGTCACAATAGTTGCTTTTTGTTGGATTGCTTTTGAAATTTGATTGGAATTGTTTTCATTTTGTATAAGAGGTGGTAATAATGTTGAGGGAGTTGGAGGAACTGGTCTAGCTAACTGAGCTTCTAAATTAGGAACTACAGGTAAACTAGAGGTACTAAGAGTATTCGTATTAGTTATTGTGGTAGTCACTGATGTTTGAGTCGTTGCACAAGCTGTATTCTGTAGTAGTTGCTTTAGTAAAACATTTTGGGAATCCTCAACTTTAGTTGAACAAGCTAGCATTGAATATTTAGTACCTCCTATATATTCTTGTTTATTTGAAATATTTGAATTTGATATGTGATTTAAGGGCATATCAGTTATTGTTTCAATTGGCTCTTGCTTAATATCTTCCAATTTAAGCATTTCATGTGAAGATCCCATATTTTCATATTGACACTTGTCCTTTAATATTGTTGCCTTTGTAAGATGAGAATGTAATAAATTAGTAGTTGCAACAACAGCTCTTGTTACATTAGTATTAAATACAGTATGAGTTAGTACGGAATTTAATGCAGTCATTGCAGAATTTGTACTAGGTGATATTGCTGATTTAGATGAACTACTGATAATAGGAGAAACTACAACTGGTTGAGCGTGCACTAGAGATGGCGTAAATGATGATTTTGCAATTGTAATTGCAGATCCCAAGATACTAGCTGTAGTGATGGTGCTGGGAGAAGTTTGGGCAACTGTTGCTGCTGGATGTGATTGTAACATTGCATTTAGACTTAAAGACTTTTTGTTTGAATGAGAAGGAGAAATGGCTACTGATTGTAAAGCATTTGTGATAACTGATGTTTGTTTTTGAGCAAGGCACATTGGTTGCGAAATATGTATATTACTATTTTGAACTGTAGATGATAAAACACTTGTTACTGGAGGTAGCTTTGGATGATCTGGCATTAACTGTATACTAGCAGATGTATTCAATGGCAATACTTTCTTAAATGCACTAGAAGTTACTACTGTATTTGTTGCTGATACCATAGAATTTGCAGTAATTAATGATTGTCCGGAACATATTTTAGAATTTGCATCATTAGTTGAAACATTAAAAGTCGTTATCATATGCTTGGCTTTTAAATTGGGTAGTATTACATTGGTGTTTGCAATCAATGATGATGTTGAACCAGTTTGTTGAATTATTCTTGAAGATATAGAGGATCCTGTAGAACAGACAGAAACATTAGGTATAATTTTTTCTTTATGGTTAACACTTTTTACTATGGTGGCGACAATAGGTGATGACGTAACAGTTGTTGTATGCAAAGAAGATAATAATGTCCTTAACTGCTGAGAAACATTTGCCATATTTGTTGTCAAGTCTGTTGGTTGAGACAAAGGTGATAATTGAGGCATGACTGAAGGTTTTCCTGTAGTTGCTACAGTTACGGGAGTTTGCACTTTGGGAGATTCTAAAATATGATTGTCTACATTTTTATTTAAAATATCATCTTCGATGTTATCTTTTACTTTTTTATCAGGTGTTAAAACTACTTTATTTACTGTAGGTGTCATATCTTCATTTTTAATTTTATCTTTTATATTTGCTTGCAAAAGTGTTGGAGGTTCGCCAGTAATATTTTCTATCATATCAAGAACATCTTCAAAAGTATCGAATTCGCCAGATATTCTTTTCCCATCTCTTCGGCGGTTTTCTAATGCTTGAAGTGCCATATTATCAAGCATTTGTTCTTGAGAAGGAGTAGGTGAAGGAATTGAAATAACTACAGATTTTGTATCTGTGTCAGAGTCATTGCTACAATCAATAGAATCCTGAGTACTCAAAAAAGATGCAGAAATTGTTTCCCTTTTTCCATTTGCTTGTTTCTCTTGAATTATTTGAGCTGTCATTTTCAACTCTGGAGTACTTGGTACATTTACAGAAGATGTTTTTGTTATAACAGAACTTGAAATGTTTTGAATATTTTCTTTAACATTTGATACCTGTGAACATTCAAATTTTTTTGTCGACATATCTTTAAATATATTTGTGTTGTTGTCTGTTAAATATTCTGCAGTAAGATTTCCAAATTTTTTAAAATTATTTATCACATCATTTTTTTCACTAATATCTTTAAAAGATTTAGACATAATCATAGAATTTTCTGCATTAATGGAAAGATTTTTTGACATGATCATGTCTGATGATAAATCTATATTTTCTTCAAGACTTAAATCATGTTTTGATTTCTCTTCTAATAAATCTAGCTTTAATTTATCATCTTCACATGTAGAACTGTCAGGCGAAACAGAAGATTCATCATCAAATATTTTCTTTGGCAAACAAGCATCATGTGCTGCTAAAGATAGTGATGAAGATGGTTTATCAATTACTTTTACATTGGGCAATTTGCTAATTGCACTTGCACTTATAACAGGTATAGTAAATCTAGATGAACTTGCACTAACAATAGTTAAAGCTGGTGAAACTGTAGTCTTTATGGGAAGAATAATACTTGTTAAATTAGAGGCACTTGTAGAATTTACTAGTTTTGTTGTTCGAGCAATAACAACATCAGTTCCAAGTTTAGTTGGATTTGTTTTTGATAAAATAGGCATATTTGTGGCAGTAGAAATAGTCGCAGGAATAAATGCTATTTTAGAACTAGCTATATTACTAGGTTGTTTTGTCGTTAAAACTAAAGGCTGTGAGGTATTTGAAATCGCTAAGTTAACAGGTTGAATGTTAACTGTTGAAGAAGTTATATATTTTGAAGAACAATTTGAAAGACCAGAATCATATTTACCAATGTCTGATATATGATGCGACGATAGCATTTCATGTTTTAATATTTTTTCTTTTTTAGTTCCTTCATCAATTAATTTTTCAAAATCTTCTGTTGTAGATATTTCGGGAGATTTTATTGATGGATCAATTATAACAATTTCAGATGCTTCAAGATGAGCTAAAATATCTTCTTCAGCCTGTGAATAATGATCTGGAGAAGGATCCATATTCATGTCTTCTTGCTCTGGAGAATCAGGGGTATCTGCTACAGTTAATAGTTGATTAGATGATAATCCTTGTACTATATTAAGTGTTAAACCATCGCTAGTTACTTGTTTAGTTTTTCCTTGCATAATAAGTTCTTCTTCACTAGGCGTAGGGCTTTGAATAGCAACATTAAGTATTTGTTGTCCATATTCTTCCTCATCATCTTCTTCTTTATCAGAATAGCGAGTTGAATTAGATATATCCACGACCATATTACCAGGAAATAGTAGAAATTCATCACTAATTTGTTCAGATTCTAATGGACTTGAAATTGTATCTGTTAGATCACCTTGTGAAAAGGTTTCTATAACTGATATATCGTCACCATCAACTTGTTGAGCAACAGAATTGAGTGATATTTCAGTTGAAACAACTGTAGAATCATTATCATCATCATAATCCATTACATCTTCGCAACGAATTTGTTTTTCATCTGGATTAGATGACATATGCATTAATTGTTCTTTAATTTCCAAATCTCTTGATAGTTTTTTCCCATGGCCCTTATGTATAATTCTACTAGTTGAAGCACCAGGTGGTGGAGTTATGGGCGGTGTACATGAGTTATCATCTAGTTCATTATAATCGCTACTAACTAAAGAACCTATTTTACTAACCACATAAGATCTTAAATTACCCTTAGTTGGTAATTTCTTTTTTAGGATCGAAACTTTATTAAGATGTGGTTCTTTTTTAATTTTAGGAAGTACTGTTGTAATTTCACTTGGACCTGCTTTATCTTCTTTAGTTTCTGAAGATGTTGGTATTCTTTTTACATCACGTCCGATTGCCCACATTGGTGAACCACCTCTTAAACCTAATTTAAAGTAACCATATCGACCAAAAGGTGATACTAAAGGTATTGGATTGTGTGGATTATGTGGGTTTCCCCCACCTGAATGATCATTTTCAATAAAAGATGGTGGAGTATAAGGTGTTCTAGGTGTACTAGGATTTTCAACGCTCAATGGACGATCTGGCATTACAGGGCTGTTATTAGTACTTGGTGGTCTTCTCATATTCATAGGTGATTGGGTGGGTCCTAATATGGGACTTCTAGGTAATGGAGAATTTATTTGTTGATGATGTAACATAGGACTATTTGGTGGTTGATTCATGTTTTGATGAATTACTGGGCTTCTAGCCATTGGAGAATTAGGGGGATTTAATGAAACCATTGGCGAAGTTGGTTGACTGTGAACTGAATGGGGTGACAGAATTTGTCCTTGGTTAATTAAAGGACTACATGGTGGCATTGGAGAATTTGGTGGTTGATTTATTTGAGGTTGCGAAACTATTCTATTTCCTTGTACTTGAGCATGAATTTGTGCAATTTGCTGTTGTTGCTGCTTAACTAATTGTTGTTGTACTAATATTTGATGTGGAGAAGTATTCGATTGAGATTGTCCAATAAGTTGCTGTTGCTGCTGCTGCTGCTGTTGAAGTAATTGTTGTTGCCGTAATATAAGCTGTCGCTGTTGTATTAATTGCATTGCCCTTTGAGAATGAAGAATACCCGAATCATTTTGTTGTTGGTTACCATCAGAATTTTGTTGTTGTAAAAAAGCTTGATGTTGTAATTGTTTTTGTAGTAGTTGTTGGTGTTGTTGTTGAGTAAGATGTATTTGCTGAGGTGGTGAATTATTTATTGGTGATGGTAATCCAGATCTTTGTAGAAAATTAGTTGTGGAAATTGATAATCTCGGCCTTTGTTGCTGATCAGCAATGACAGGTCGAATAAATCTTGAATGTTGTAGTCCAGCTCGTAACTCTGGAAGATATGCTATAGGACTTGTTACTATTCGACGATGTTGAGGAGAAGTCATACGTGGAGCAGGAGGAGGAGGGCATACTTGAGATGGAGAAGGAACAGGTCCAGGACTATCTTCAGTTTGAGAATGCGGAGTACCTATTCTTTGTGATGGTTGCATTGGTGACATTGAATTAAGTGGATTATTTGGACTGTGAATAATATTCACAGGATTTGATCCAGGTGAGGGAGATATAACAGATCTTGGACTTTGAAGTGGTGAGTTATGTTGAACCATCATAGGAGATGCAGATGGTGACATCATTGGCGACTGTGGTGTATGATGTATAGGCGATGAAGCAGGTGGTCCTAAAGGAGATTGAATTTGTTGAACTGACATCAAGGGAGACTGCCCTGGACTTGGGCGTTGCTGTTGCTTTACTTGTTGTTTATTCCGATATTCCTTTATATAGACCAACAGACACAATACAGAATTATATAGTACTGAGCAACCAAGACATCTGCTACTTAGGGTATTGCAATCAAATTATTTGAGTAAACATATACCTAATATGAATGCAAATCCTAATTATTGAGCAGTGTCTATATAGATAGATACCTGTATAAGCATTCCATGTTGGCGACTCTGTTTACGACTTGATTCTAGATGCTTTTGTAAAAATGTTTGTTCTGTAGAAATTCGTTGCAACTCCATTGCATCTGCTTCTGCTAATTGATTTCCAGATTTCCTAAGTTGCCGTTGTTTACTGTTTAATGACTGTAACATGAAAAAGTTGGTGCATTAGCATATTTCATATATTGTTCACAATTAAAACTGCACCTTCCAAAAATGTATCAAACTAAATGATTAAACTTATTTATTGCTGATCTTAGACATCGCTGTATTAGGTTTATAACAAGAGCAGCGGGACTAAATATTTACTTATTATATCCTTGAACATAGTTCCCGAAAATTTAAAAAATTAACAAAACCCTACAATAATCTACAATATAATTCATTTAACTACAAAGATACCCTCTGCTATTTAAATTATTTATCATTACGTATTTTATTAAAGCAAGTGCTTGCATGCATATATGGAATAGGAATTAGTAGTTACAAATTCCTATTCCACACTTGGGTTATGTTATCAGCTGTCAGTCTACAATATCATCTCTGAGCAACATAATGTAACACGAAACTAGCAAACATAGGTTTTATTAAAGTTACACAGTTTAACCAAAAAATTGTTTTAATTATGAATAATAACTGTGAAAGTTTCCATAAATATTTATAGGTTGGTTAATTTTTGTTTATAAATGTTGCTTAAAATTAATGTATGTATACAGGGTGTCCCAAAACTTGTTGGCAAGATCTTAAAAAAATAAAATTTGGGTGAAAGTAATACTATATACCAATATAACTTTTTTGGATAGGATGTATTCATGCTGAAATATTCACCCTTAAACATGGAAATTTTTTAGAAGTAACTGTTTGATATAATTTGATGAAATTTGAATAATTGTTGTATTAAATAGACTTTGAGATGGTGTATTAAAGTTTTTGATAACAGGTCAGAGGGGTCTATGGTGAGCTAACCTTAAGCTATTTAAAGATGTTACTAACAATAAGTAACATGAGAGTTATTTATTTTACTAGCAACAAAGAATCATTGATTGGTTGGAAAAACATCAAATGTTTATCAAAATTTGTTTATGTTTATGCATATTTCCATTTTTACCTACCTTCATGCACATCTAAACAAATGAATCAATAGAAAAGAACCAGTTGCTTGGCTTCCTCAGTTTATCTAAATTAAATCTGATTTTTTCTTTCCAGAATATCTAAAAACTTAGAGTATTCAACTCCTATAAAGATCAAGGCTTGCCTACCTACTAGAAAAAATCATGTTTCACACAATCAGCCAATGACAAATAAAAATGATTGACTAAAAGGTCTCGCCCTGTAATTCACACAATCTACTTTGATCCTTTTCATACATTTTAGTTTTTCTGCAAAGGAATTATAAGGTTTTCATTATCTATGAAGTAAAAAATGGGTGTTTTTTAAAAACGAAAACTTTTCCATGAATTATGATAGAATTCCCTGGCTTTTACTAGCTTTTGGAACTTTTGGAATGTTAACAGCGCTATATTGTACATATCTAGCTAAGGTCTTTGTTTACTTGAAAGCACTATAGATAAAATTAAATAATAGGCAAAATTTTGGTTTGTTCTGCATGCTCCTCCCATTAAGGGTAATATTATACAATCCCTGCATGCCATAACTTTACTTTAAATTACCATGAAAAACCTCATAATGCAACAAAATTATAATGATCAAACTATTTTCTAATCTAAATATAAGCATATCTGTAAGAATGGTGCAGTTTTGTTTGTAAACAGTGCATTATACAGAAATATACCTATTAATTAATCATAAAAGGTTAATAAGCATAATAAAATTAAATATACCTTTCTAATTTTTCTTAATTTTTGAACTTCTGTCTCATAATATTTAAGTTGTTGTGATAAAATGGCATTTTGATTATTTAACCATTGCTCATACACAAGTTGCGTTTGTCTATCTTGTTCTGTTGCAATATTTTCTGGAGGAAGGGGTGGTGCTGGTAAAAGAGTTACATTGAATGTAGGTATTTGTGGAGTCACTTCTACAGCAGGTTGAGATGTTATAGCTGAGTTGGGCCGTAATGTGCCTTGTTGCCACTGATTTACATTGGTCTGAGTTGGAAAATTAGAATGAGTTTCATTTCCAGAATGTGATGCTGCTAGAAGACTTTGACCTATAAAAATTATCCTATGAAAAATATACTTACAAATAGATTTAAGATTACCTTGAGCATTTTGTGAATTTGAAGTGGTGTTAGAATTCAATACATCAGCCTTCAATCTTTCAAAATCATGATCACTAAGTAAAGTCGGACCACTTGTGGATGTTGGAGTTTCTTGAGAGCTACTTGTTTCATGAGTATGTAATTGTTTTTCTTGTTCTCGTTTTTCTTGTTCTAAAAGGTCCTCCAGTAAAAGAGGCTGCTCCTAAAAATAATATAAAATAACTTACACTATTATAAATACCTAGTTAGATAATGTTAAAAATGAAAAAGATAAAGTTTGCTATACTTTAAAATATTTTTTGATTTATATGAGGATTACTCAACAATTAAGGTAAATGAGGTATAAATGACAGCACTGCAAATGAAAATGTGATTCTATTCTTCCATTTTTAAGATGGCACATCCCAAGTTTTAGTTTAGTACAATGTGTAGTTTTATTTTAAAAACTCATAATATAAAATAGTTGTGTGGTTAGCATGATAATGCATTTGAGCACATATCAACAGTTGCATTGGAGGAAATCCATGAATTCAAATTAAAATTGTGACAGATCCTACCTACTGCAATAATTATCACTTGAGTTCAAGAATTTTTGTCACTGTAATTGTTCATGTGGCCAAAAGCATTGTCATGGTGGCCGGTCAGTGTTTTATATTACGAGTTCTTAAATAATTGTCTGAAGAATGGACCAATCAGGCAAAATTATGTTTTCATTCACAGAGATGTCATTTAAGCCTTATTTTCCTTATATGTGCCTATGCAAGTAAAAAAATGTTTAATTTTTAAAATAACAGTAATCAACTTTAAATCAAAAAAATGTTGATCTGAAAGAATTTTTTAATACAACAGACATTTGAGTCACAAGTTGTAGAAATTATAACCAAATGGTGGGAGAAGAGTCATAAATTAGTTATAACAAAATTATACAATTGACAAACTTGTTTTCATACAGCTTTTGAGTTGCATATAACAGAAATCACAACCAAATGGTAGGCATAGTCACAAATTAGTAAATATAAAAAATTATGCCATCACAACAAATGGAAAAACATGTATAAGTAGCAATAATAAATAAAATATAATAATTTATTTAAGGTGAGAAATTCTTTATTGTTTAGTAATGACAGCAATTGCAGGATAAATGGATCTACCTACAACAAACATGTATGTTTGGAAGAACTTTTTTGATATGATTTGATTTGTTATTACAAAATTAAGACCAAATGGCCACAAATTAGTGATCGTAACAATGTATACATTTGTATACTACAAAAGAATGAATTTGAGTTGCGAGTTGCAGAAATTGAAACCAATCAGTGCACATAAGGTCATCAATTTCACTATCAACAAACATATATATATATATATATATAGGGGGTTGCTTATTCCTTATGCCCCATACATTCATAAAAAAATAATAAAAAAAATTAAACAGCTTTAATTTGAGCACAATCGAATTTAGAAAATTCTTGAAAAACTTTTTGAGAACTTCTGATTTGTAATACATATTGTAACAAGTTTTATTCCAATTTGTGATGACATCATGTACGTTTATTCCAGTCCTACTCATATTTCAGGTCATTGCAACGTGTATTGATAAACATTCAGTGTAATTGAAATTAATTAAAAAACTCCATTCTGATTTATTAAATTGGATTTAGTTGTGTATGTTTTCAAACATGTTTATTATCCACTTTTTAAATCCTTTTTGTTGAAGTAAAAATTAT
The DNA here is from genome assembly GCA_024586415.1 of Phrixothrix hirtus. Lineage (NCBI taxonomy): Eukaryota > Metazoa > Arthropoda > Insecta > Coleoptera > Phengodidae > Phrixothrix > Phrixothrix hirtus. The sequence continues at coordinate 6,465 of JAHWXV010290772.1, read as the reverse complement.
CAAAAAATGGTAAAAACATAATTATAAACAGAAAATATAGCTTATTTTATACAATTAGTTTGTTTTTTTCATTATTTTTAAACTAAGCTTTATTGAAAAAATAAAAACATATAATATCCCTTTAGAATTCATTTTTGTACCTTCTTTTAAAGTTTGAAAAAATTGGAAAACAATTACCAGTTGTTTAACTTTACGTAGATAATTTGAAATTGTTTATTACTCAATTTTGGAAATATTAAAAAGAAAAATAAACAGATGAATTTTCTCTTGACAGGTAAACAACCTTTTAGAATTAAAAAGGACTTACCTGAATGCTTTTCGGTAATCGGAATTCATAATTTTTTTTGCAAAAGCCATCTTGAAACAACTGTATTTGATTTAAATGTTATCACAAGTAATTATTTGTTTGTAAATTAAACTGTATTTGATAATTTTAATACAACTTTCGAATATAATTTTTTGAGGACGTTGCAAATAAAAATTAGGTCATTTATTTGTGGCAGTATAGGTCAAGCACCCATTTATTAGTAAATAAACGAAGTGCAATGTGATATGTTGTTTTAATTTGCTATTTCAGCAAATACATATGTATTTTTTAATTGTGACAAATGCCAGCAGTTCATAAAATGTTTTTATGTGCAAAAATTTTCAAAATGGGCTTAATGGAATTTAATAATCTCAAAAATGTGTCTCTTCTAATATGTAGAGTTGGCCGTTTTAGTTTTAACAACTATTTCAAAACAACCCTATATCTGAAGTAAATTTTTTTATATGATTTTTGGTTTGCAAGTAATGGAAATCATCATCAAATAGTGAGGGTAAATTCAAGAATTTTGAATTGATAGTGTCGCATTGAGGTGTTGGTGAATTGCAGAATAAAAAGAGTTCTGCCATTTTTAAATAAATATGAAGGTTATTTAATAATTAATGTAAATAAAGTAAAATTGAACAGCAATGAAAATGAAAACTTTATTTTGTCCCACTGCTATATTGTTCAGATGAGAATGCCAAGTTTCAGTTCAGTATGTTGTAGTTTTCACGGTATGCAGGCCATCATAAATGCAACTATCCACATCAATAATTATAATAGCAAATTTTATAAACACAAGTTGGAATTACTACTGTAAACAGAATTTACAACAATTTTAACCTGATAAGTAGATAGGTGCATTACCATGCAGCCGTACAGGGTTTATACTCAGTTTTTAAAAGAAAATTACACAACTTACTAAACTGAAATTTATCAATTACTCCTCTACAGAATTGAGCAATGGGACAAAGTCATGCTTTTGTTTGCAATTTTGCCATTTATGTTTCATTAATTTTAATTATCAAATGACCTCCATATGCAGCCACCTATCCAATAACAGATCATGTCAACTTTGTTGAAATTATTATTGCAATTAATAAAAAGACATTAGCCCAAATATCAACTAACATATCTAAAAACCTTGTTGAACTATTATATATACAGCTTATTAAATTGTAACCTAAATATGGGTTTTATATAGGTATAAAAGACCTAGATACAGTGGCTTTACTACAGCTAAGGAGAAAACATTTACTGACCATAGTGAAATACTAAAATATTACAGTTGTTATTATATATTTTAAAGTTTTCTTTACACTACTATATATCTAGGTACGAAGTTTTTATTAAGTTATATTTCAAAATTTATTGGTACATAAATACATGTTAATCTTCAAACTGCATGTACATAATTTTCCGGTATTTTATGTTATTAAATTAAATTAGGAATATGTTGTACATTTATTTTAATAAATTTGTGAAGTTAATCTTGTTAAATAAAAATATTCAATTGCAAGTTTGTATATGACAAAATAGAAATATTTCTCTCTACTGAAGACAATATAGGATAACATGTACTAAATGTTCTCTCTTTATTTGTGGTAAATCCAGTCTATGTCTTTCCTAATTGTTTAAAGCCTATGTTCGAAACTTTATGTATTGTATATACAAATGTATACAGTGACTGTCAGAATTATTGCACCATACAGGAGAAATTTTTACTATTCATATTCCAGAGTAGTTTCTGCATATTTTAAAAGTAATTTAGTGATTGACTTTTTTTTAGTTCTTTATTGTCGAAACATAAAATCTTATTGACAAGTAGTTGAGGAACTAATACAAGTTCTTTTAAAAAATTAAATAGCAACATAATGAACTAAAATTAATACATATGTAGGCCTAATAGATATTAGGAGCCATGAAAAAATTCTTCCATTGTATAATGTGCTTTTACAAGTAAAAAATGTTTGTCTCCTTTCTAAATTCTAAGTTACATGGAGCTTGCCTCAAATATAATGGGAGGTGGTTTTTTTAGCATTGCATAAAATAAATTCCTTTGTTGACATAGTTATAGGTCTTGGAAGTGGGATGAAGTAAGTTCTTCTAACTTTATATATTGTAGGTATATAAATATCATTTTTGTACTTTTTAAACATAAGACAGGCCGTTTGCAGTACAAATAAGTAGACAACGGTTAACATTATGTGGAATAAGAACAGAAATAAATTCTATATCTCAAATGAGTCAATATTTAAACCTAAAAATTTGCTCCTGGTTCAGAATCCACGATCTCACTTCCAAGTATTACATGAGGGATATCACACTTAAAAGAAACTACTTTAGTCTTTGTAGTGTTAAAAGACAGTAAGTTTGCATCACACCAGTTCTTCACTATTGAAATGCCTCCATACATTTATTTCAATAGTGTATTATTGTTTTTATTTTGCCAAAGGATGTTGATATCATCTGTAAATATTATAAATTGACATGTAGTGTTTATATTAAATGTCATTAAAGTAAATGAGAAAAAGTGAGGTACTGAAACAAATCCTTATGGAACTTCACAATGGATCTGGAGCTGATGAGATGTGAAAGTGTTTGTTTCTTTTGTGGTTTTTCCATGCAAAAAATAATGCTTAATCAATACACGAAATTTGTTTTTATCCGTTATTTTAACACAATCACAAGTTGTTCGTTTTTTTATGGGTGTCAAACATAAACTAAGTGACATATACTGCTAAAAATTTACATGCAGCTTAGTAACAGATTGCATTTGACAGAAATTATATACATTCGGTGATCGGTTGCACCATCTCTTGGAAACCGGCTGATTATTAGACCACCCTCGTATGGTCCTCATTACATAGCAAAACACTTGGAAATAGTAGCCTCAGATGGTGCTTCATGGCCAAATATAGAATGTAATTGCGATCGATATTGTTCCTAGGATAAACTGATTTTAAAATCATAGAAACTTATAGTGAGATAGAATTCCAGTTTCAACACTATGGCTTATCACTTTAAAACATTTCTCACAACTGTCAGATTAGAACTGCCCAAGCAAGATCACTACTAATACCCTTGTAGTTAACCAACATTTAATGTATGTGCAATTAAACATTTTGCAAATTAAGTGTACTTCTTATATCTCAATAACTTCAGAGTTACTTTCTTAGTAGCAGGGATTTTCTAACCTTTTGAGATATAACCTCATATATCTGCACTGGTAAGTCCGATGATCTAGGGCCCCATAATACAGAATTTCCTTTACTAATCCCTTTGCTTGAAAATAATACAGCATTGTTATCTTTAGCGTGTCTTGAAAAATAAGATGCTGCATATTCCATTTAAAATCATATTTCTTGACGTTTTCCTCTGAAATATGTTAAATCAATTGAGGAAATTCTTCAGTTAAGAAATGATAAAACATTTCTCCGTTTATCTGATTTTAAAGAAGTATTGTCCAATAATACAATCATGCACAAACCCTTCCTAAACATTCAAGCTCAACCTGTAGATTGTAGATTTGTAGATTTTCTGTGCCACAATAACCAAAGTTATTTTTATTGACAAATCCATTTCTACTGACCATGCATTCATCCTAAAATATTGGACATGGTCCTTTATTTTATTCTGTGACTATTAGCAAAAAATTATCTGCTTTTTAAAATCGGTTTCTAAGGATAGAATTTGGTGAATCTGGACATAATATGGATGAAATTTATTATTTTAAGACATTTTGATACCCATGCTTTTCTAATGCTTAAATTTCTACTAATATCTCTTACACTTAATTCTGGATTTTCTATAACTGATAATGTAATCAGCAACTTTGTTTCTTGGCTTAAAACAAGTCTTGCCTTATAGATTTTTGATTAGTATTAATTATTCCTTTAAATCTTCCTTTTAGCTTCATCATTGATTTTATAAGACTAATGCATTCCTAGTATAATAAATGGCAACACTACAATTTCTGCAAAAATCAGATGTCGACATTATTGCTTTTCTCCAACTATTTATAAGGCATGATCTTTTTAAAATATTAAGATTAAAAATTTTTATGATACTTTCTACTACTTAACACCAGATGGCATTAAGAAAACAACAGTTGAGATTCTGCAAAAATGAATTTAAAAGTATCCCATAGCATCAATTATTATTTCAATGTTTAATGCAAACAAAGCACAAATAATATTTATAATACCGTCTTTAATTTATTCACTTTGCAAGCCAGTTAAAAGATTACTTACTAAGTGGTGTATTAGGTTTGTTCTTATTTAAGTATATAATATAAATATAGTAAAATTTTGCAATGCTTTATCATGAATGGTGAAAATAAGAAAACATTTGGACCCCTGGAATAGCAAAAACTGTGGTGATGATCTACTGCACATAATACTCTTTAATGCAAATATAGCATGGATTAACATCATAAATTTACATTTACATCCAGTGTGACAAGTAATTTTTGAGACTGAACCAATAAAACATGATAAAAACAAAATACACAAAATCTCAAATTGGTTTTAAGCAAAATAATCTCCTCTAGCTTCAATATATTTGTTACAACAATCCAAAAGGGATTCAAATGCATGATTCAGCTCATTTTGTGGTATTGCCTCTAGTTCCTATGTCGAAGCTGTTTGGATGGTCGGAATGTCTTCAAAAACGTATCCTTTTAACTTCAATTTCAATTTTGGAAATAATGAGAAGTCACACAGACAAAATCAGGTGAATATGGCAGATTATTAAGTACACAGACTTGATGAACAATGAGTGACTTGTGGGATGGTGCATTATCTTGCAACAGCATCCAACTATCTGGATCTTGATAATTGGGATGGATACGACAGATTCTTGCCATCAAATGCTTCAAATCTGCGAGATAATAGTCGCCAGTAATTCTTTGACCAGAAAGACCAAATTCTTTGTGAATAATTCATTTACTATCAAAGAATGTGATGAGCATTGTCTTGACTTTTAAAGGCACTTTTCATGTTTTCTTGACTTACGGTGAATATTTTGACTTCCATTCTGCACTTTAACGCTTGGCACATGTTATATATATATACAAATTTGAAGTGTTAAATGTTAATGCAATAAGAGTTATTAACTAATTTAAAAATATATTGTTTTCAAATTATTTTAAGAAAATTTAAAATACCTGGAAAATTGTTAGTTTTTAGTATAATAAATGTAAGTAATGTATGGACAATCCAAACCCCGTTTAATTCAAACAGCCCTATGGTGTAAATTGATTTCTATAATCAATTCGAACCTTCTGGTATCTATAATCTGAATTTTCCTTAAAATAAAATTGTTGTGGTATTTTAAAACATTTTAAAACCATGCAAGCCAAATTCGAATCATTTCTAACTAAATAATAGGCTAACTTATTTTAGTATTTTATGTTTATGTATTTTAACTTTCTCTTGCCTATATCAAATTAACAGAAAATTATGGTTTTCGTCACAATTTTCGATGTCCAATTTTTAGTGGAAATGCATGTTTTTCAGCATCCCTGAGTTCAAAACCCACCATTTTAGAAATTGGTCTGTGCGCATGGGCGTATGTGTGTGTGTGTGTGTCTGTGTTTGTGTGTGTGTGCGCGCATATGGGCGTGTATGTGTTTGCGCATGGGCGTATGTGTGTGTGTGTGCATGGGCGTATGTGTGTGTATGGGCGTATGTGTGTGCATGGGCGTATGTGTGTGTGTGGGCATGGGCGTATGTGAAATTTTATATTTATATTTATTACCTTGTTGACATTTCCTACTAAGAATTTCGTTAAAATCAAATGCCACTTTTAGGCACTTTATTCTTGTAATTTTTAGGTTTTTTGCGATTTTCTTAAAAATAGCTCTGAAAGAAAGATATGGGATGTACAGAGTGGGTTCATGCCTGGACGAGGGTGAGTGGATCAAATGTTTAGTCTGCAGCAAATGGCTGAGAAGTGTTTGCATGTTAACGAGAAAATGTATTGTACATTTGTGGATTTAGAGAAAGCATATGATAGTGTGAATAGATGCAAGTTATGGACAACTCTGACGGTACAATTAGTGAGTACTTTGAAATTGAGCAAGGTGTGAGGCAAGGATGTGTGATGTCTCCTTGGTTGTTTAATATATTTATGGATAAATGCGTAAGAAGTGCATG
>JAHWXV010290734.1:0-18245 GCA_024586415.1 Phrixothrix hirtus | reverse complement strand
TGCCGAAATCTTCATCAATTAAATGGATTCGCCTTAGAAAAATTACGTTTACCCGTGAATGAAGTTTTACAGTTATAAAACATTTACTCATTTAAATACACACGTACCTGTGCATAATTAAATCTGTTTTAGGTAAATTACTTATCATTGTACCAGATTTCTTTCGTACAAAAGGAAAATGAGCACATCAAAACATTTTGTAAGTATATTATGACTATTTTTTATGTACAACATACAGGTTATTTGGTTGAATATTTATTGTAGAATATTGAAAATCTAAAATTGTTATTGAATTGACTAGTTTCCTAAATCTTGAATTTATGTGCATTATTGCATCATGTCAGAAACAATACATAATGTAATGTTAAAATTCATTTATTTATTTGTTATAAAGTTTATTTCTTCCAAGGTTTATACTTATATTTAATTTATTTTGAATATTACCAGGTCACAAATTTTCAGGTCGTCAGTTTTACACGCCAAGCTGATAAGGAGTCATCTGTTTAAACGACGTGTTGGCGCTCAACATTTTTAAACTCACTTATCATTCCCGAATTTCTTACCGCATCGCCAGAGCTAGCGAAATTACTTGGGTTTACCAGGAAATAACAACCTTTCCTAGTCGTGTGCACTTGTGTAACAGTATATATTTCTATTACACTACTGTACAGTATCGATTCAGCATCTCAAAATAACAAAAGTTCATTTAAGATAGGTCCATTACTAGCAAAATTCTGGGCCATTATCGTCAGCCAGTAACAGACCATCAGTCCATTACTGGAAAAATGCTGGCTGTTTCGAATTGGCCCATCTGATGGCCAGCACGACGTATTTAAACTGACCCATCATTGTAAACCAGATCAAGCCATTGTTGAAACTTCTGGCATACTATTATTGGGAATGCCTTGAGCCAGAGGCAGAGTGTTTGTTGGGATTACCTTGGATACTGTACTAGCATGCTATTCAAATGCATTTAAAGCGTCCTCTAGCTTCATAAAATGGATTTCGCGTAATTTCTTCTCAATAGTTGGAAAGAGGAAGAATTCGTATGGAGCTGAATCATGGCTACAAAGTGAATGTGACGTTCATTTTATTCCAACATATCGAAGAAATTCTTTCTCAACTCCATGCGCCGCTATAAGTCACCCGGCGGTCTTCTACAGCATCAATTTAATTTGAACTCATTGTTGAGATAGGACAAGAATGCTCTGTTTTGTTGGAACACGGCCGACCAACTTGGAGCTTCAGCCGGAAATGCAATTAGCAAACGGTAAAACTGTTCATTGAAAGTTAACTAGAAAGAAAGTCGTATAAAATTAATGACGAAAGTGTTCATGTGATGATTCCATTTTAAACCGCACTTTTCAACTCTTCAAAAATTTCGCAAATCTCTTTGAAATGGGAAAATAAATTTAAATAAGCTGCAATTTATTCGCCAAGAGATATAACCTCAAATTTCTGAATAGGAATTTACAGTGTTGCCACATTTAGAAACATACAGTGTTAACCACGTATTTATTTGTAGGTTTAAAATTTTTTTGACTTTGAAATGGGAAATCCCCCTACTTCTGCGTGTATGATAATATACTGTGGATACTTTGCTTCCCAATTTAATTCAGTGCAAATTTTCCATCTGCAATAATGATTGTGAAATAATTAAGTTGTTTCTCAAAAAGCCACATTAGAGGGCATCAAATATTATACTAGTGAAATCAAATTCTACATAAATTACTATTACCGCACACAAGATCATTTAATTAAATAGTACTAACAACGCTGCCGCCAATCGAATTGATTTTTATCTTCAATTTTCCATGCACCTACATTTTTCTAATTTAGCGTTTTAAAAAATTGTTAAGAGCCGTTTCCGAGAAAGTCGCAGAAATTAAAAAATCGTGAGAATAAAGTGGCACTTCCGGTCATTAAATTTTAGCTAAAGTCTTGTCGTATGTTAGGAAGGTAGGGTTGTGACAATGTTTACTCTTTCTAACAAATGTCGGTCACAAATAATTCTATCTCTACAAAATCTATCTTTACACTGTATGAAGTTATCGTAAAAAATATTAATTATACAAGTTCAATGAGTAAATCGACAAAAACAAAAAAGACTCCTTATGTCACAACTCTCCTAGTACCGAGGTAAGTTGTGACATACGTCGAGGGAAGTTGTGACAAATGTGTATTTGAGGATTTGAAAGAGGAGAATTTAATTAAAATAATGCTACTAGTCAATGAAGCGTCTTTATTATTAGAAAACATACACATTTCAGAAATCTAGTGTGACAAACAGTTGACAGATATATTGGACATCTCCTCCAGTGCAAGCTCCATGTGACTATCGCTTGCATTCGATGCATTGCATCCAAGTTTCTTTAGATTTGCTGTTGGAAAACGGTTCGAGGCAACACATGCAAAAACAATCATCTTCCTCGTCATCATCCTTTTTTGGTCTTCCGTTTTTGTTTTCCTTTTCCCTTCGTAGGTTTTTTCTTATATTCGTCAAAAACACGCTTTTTTACTTTACTTACATTTCTAGTGGCTTCTATAGCAACAATTTCATCCTTCACAGGAGTGTTCGTTAGCACAGCAGATTTAATTTTATGTCTATAGCTTTGCTTTCCCTTTCTAGGTGGAGCTTTTAGTTTAAGGTCTGAATGCTTCTGGTGAGAACACAATGGGCGTTATGGCGAGTGGACTACGGGCTTTGGACGTAGAGCCTACAGGTTCCATTATATACTGAGGTTCTTTATCAATTGCGCTTTCATTGACGATGTCGGTCAGAATAGATGGACTGGTGGGAGATATCGCGTTATGCTCCTCATTAGCAGTTCTGCGATCAGATGGCTTCTAAATGTTCTGTGATTGGTGTGTTTTCGTTCTCAGGCATATCAGTTATTATATTTGGAGTAGAAGTCCTTGCATCTAACATTTCTGTGGCTTCAGCAACATTAGCAGGTGGCTCTGCCACATTATTTACAACGCGATCAGGAAGGAAATCATCTTTTCCAAAAATACCTGTATCGACAGGTCAAGTTCCTGTTGCCGCAAAACCAGCTGACATTTTTTGCTATTATAGTCACATCAAATGCAATTTTTGTTACAGACGGGACGTCGTAGATGGACATGACATTTCCAGCATTTGACCACATCCAATTATCACTGGTGGTATTAATGGCGTTTTTGAGGGGGACAGAAAACTGTTATGTCCAATGACTGCAACTTGTGCGTGCAGTGCGGACGGAATGTGAGTAAAATGATTCCAGTTTATTTGAAAAACTCAATGTTTTTCAAAGCCATGTGCGACGAATGGTTATCCATAAGTAATAACGTTTTGTGATCTTTTGATGGTCTTACATGAGTCTTAAAATGTTTCAGAAAAAGTGGAAGTCATCTTCTTGCATCCATCCATACCAATTAGTAGTTCCTACTGATCCTAGAGGGCCATCTCGAATGAAATGATCTTGAAATATTTTATGCGAACATATAAACATAGCGTTCCCAGCCAAAGCCATCTTCACTAAGGTACCTCTCTCCTCCGATGTCATGGCACTCACCTGCTTTTCTCCTTATCGTGCGATCACTCTATTTAGTCTTTGGACGTTGTTATGCCGGTCTCGTCCACGTTCCAAATATTTTTGGCATCAAGGAATACTTGCTCAAGGCAGCTTTATAGTTGTCAAAAATAATGCGAACATTGGTAATATTGAAGCTTGTGGCACGAACTATACTTGTAGGTTGAGGTAACTTTAACGACAAGTTAGGGTGACGCTACATAAACAGTTGGAGCAGGACTTTCCTCGCCATTTCAGATTCAATCCACGATGCAGACAAATTCTTGTTCTAGTGCTTTGCTAATTTTTAGGCCAATTGTCTTACCTCCTTCGTTCTAAGTCCATAATTGGAGGTGGCACAAGTCAAAATGTATTCGCATAAGATTTTCTCTTCTTCAGTCATCATTACTGTTGGACTGTAATAGCCGAAAGAAGGAGGCTGATCAACCAAGTTATCTTCGTGATCTTTCTTTCTTTATAATATACCGAGACAAAGACATGTAATTTAGATTATACGAGACTCTGCCCCCTTATCGTAACTTCTTCATAAGCCAGTTCATAAATTTGTTTACTAGCCATGCCCCTATCAGTCTTTCTCACATATTTATTTGGCATTCTGAAACAATAATTCATAATTATTTAGCGTGTAAAACAGGACATCATAATAAAATTTAATTAATACAGTTTAAACAAGAATCTAAGGGAATTGTGTCAGCCTGTCACAACTCACCTTGGTACGAAAAATCGTGATTATTTAAAATTAACGCTTCATAACCTCAATACGCACGGCCAAAGAACCAAAAACAATATCACGTGATGTAAGCCAAAGTGTATTATAGCTAACATCACTAGATCAGTAACATAATACCTATTGAATAATTATCGAAATATTAATCAAAAACTTACTTTTAGCGATTTTTTTGGGTAGAAAATGTACACACACAACCACTAATCGTAAGACGCCGGTATGAACTGCATAACAAGGCGCATCAAAAAAGCAACAAATGAGCATTGTTGCCAGCTCGCTAACGGTCATAGGATCCGAGAAATTGACTCTTGTCACAACCCCCCTAGATCGTCCCTAGTAAATTTAAATATAACCTTTCATTTTTCTACGTTGTTTAGTTCTGGAGATATGTTGTTCACAATTAATACTTTAAGTATTTCCCGTTACTCGAGTTTCACAAATTTATTAGTGAAAGCGATTAAATTTCGTCATAGAAAATTTAAAAATATTAAAAAAGAATTGATCAAATTTAATTAAATAATGTTTCCTCGTTCAAATGTTTGACGTAAAAACAGAAGCCTGGTTATGATTTCGCTTTGAGCAGACATTTTAGAAAGATATAACGGCTTAAAAATAACATAACACCGTTCCAAGGAGTAATTTCAATATACCCGTGTGGAGGTTATCACTAATATAAAACAGTTTCGACTATAAGTGATTTTACGTTTATTTTGTAGAATTGAAGACGATAAAAGTCAGCGTATAAAAATATTTATTGATCTAAAGTTTGCATGTTAATTGAAATCCTACAAACAAGAGATCGTTTCCTAAAATTAAGAAATTGGTAATTCAAGATATTAGTTAAATTTAATAGGCACCGTTTTAAGATTACAATTCAATAATTTTGCATGATTTGTCACGGGGCGAACAGGATTTAAAGCCCTGAAGATGTCCATATGGACTTATACGAACTTCCCATGTGGATTTAACGTCGACTAGCTTAGCAGGAGGAGTGGATTCTCAATTAACTTAAGATGTTTTGCGTGGCAGATGCTCGGCAAGAGTTATCCTGGATGAAATCGTTGAAAATATTGAAAGGATACTACTAGTTTTATTTGGGAAAAACAGCTATCTTAGCCAAAAAGCTAGAAACGGCAAGACAGTACTGGAAAACTTTAATACAAACTTGCTGCGGTCACAATCGTGGCGAGATTGCTAATTAAATGTATTTTCATCAGTGAATCGTATAATTTCGGCAATAGTAATTTCCCTGCGCATTCAACAGGATGACTTCTGGAGATCGCCGGCACAAATTATTACAAATTCTTACCTTATAATTATCTGAAAATAATTCAAATTTAGTCTAAGCTAACCTTACAAAAATAAAAGAGTTACTAGATTCAACAAACAGATAATGAGTAAGTTTGGAAATGCTAAGACGCAAATAAAATAATAAATTATTAAACAAGTTGCTTTAACTGATTTTGGTAGGATCCCGCGTATTAAAAATTATTTCCTAATTCAAATCTCACAATATCTTTTATCTTAAATATACTGAGGTCACACGCATGTATTCTAACAGTTGACAATCAATTTATGAAATTTAATCCATGCGGGTCACCATGTATATAAACGTTTAACAACTAACGGTAATTTCAAAAATAATATCAAATCAAACAAAGGTTACGTTAATCGATTTACACTTAAGGCATTTGCAACGACCTCCAAAGGCAAATTTAGTTTATTAAAAATTAAATTTATTTCACTTATACACTTATGTGATGATCCCCTGTCGGTAATAAAATAATTTGATGAAAAAAATGATCTTACGTTGAAAATAGATGTATCGATGTTTCTTAAAGACTTAACATACCCCATTTGATCTTCACTAAAGGAATTCTTTCAACCAACAATGGTGGACCTTGTGCTGTTAATGGTTCGCCAATACGATATGCTAGGACGGGTTACCTTGATAACTTTCTTGCAATGTTAACAACGACTTAAATAAAAAGAACAACACAGCCACAACGTGTTCACATTAAACAAAAGAACAATAGCCCCCTTCTTCTTTGCCGAAAAATTTATTTGAATTCAAACATGTCCGTTACGTTCTGCGGTTTTTTAATAATCCCTTTGTCTTCAAGGATTAGGACGCTACCCACAACGACGGAAATGGAAAAACTGCTCACTTACGAAAAACTATCCAATCATAAAATTGCATTTCAAAATAGGCCAATGGTGTAGATTGTGTGATCGCGGTACAAAAATCGCTCGTCAGCAAATTTGCTTAGCAACCACGCTGATGTCATGTATGATACTGAGAATTATTGAATTACGTCATCTTCGTAAATTTTGTATGAAAATAATTTAGTTAACAATTTCAAATTCCTATCCCTTATATATTGAATACATCCTAACTTGTAGTGGGTTTCTTGATTAATAATTAATAAAAAAACAGCCGTCTGCCCACAAATTTTAATTTTAAAAATTTTAATATTTGATTGTGCAAGTGGTTAACAATACTATGATTGTATGCTGTATAGAGGCTATAAAAATTTTTTTTTACACTACATTAATTAATTTTTCGGCTTATAAATTTCTTAAGCTATCAACAAGTGCTTAACAGTCTATGATAAACGAATGATTTAATTTAGAAAATTCCAGGCAGAAAATATTAATAATAGACAGATAAACTAATTTAATGAAAAAAACGTGAAAAGTTGATTAAACATCAAAAATAAATTAATAAGTAATTCTGAAGTCAAAAGACTAAAAAATTACATAACGGTAAAGTTGAAAGTAAAATTTTTAATTTTAAATTTTTTACCCCAAATGAAATTATTTCCAAGAAAACTGAAATAAATAATTAACACAGGATTTTACCATTATACGGCAACAACAAAGATTTTATTTGTTATATTAGATATATAAAATGCTTTTGGAAATGACGGAATTAAAAATAAGATTTCTTATTAAACTAAATACCAAGAACTGATTTATTTTAAATTAATATAGTTAATGATGATGTTCAAGGTTACAGGTTACAAAGTATACGAGGTGCATTTAAAAAGGTTGATAATTATAATTTACCTAAACGTATATTAATTAACTTTGATGTATTATACAGAGTGCTGCAAACACAAGAAAGCGTTTTGACAGATTGTGTTTGAAATAACTCTTAAGTATTGAATATTTAAATTGCAATGTGCGTCGTTCTTGATTAGAATAAAGAATTAAGATTGTAACATGTATCTAATTGCATAATTTTCGGAATACATACACTAATGGTTGTGTTTCAATTGTGAAATCTTTCCCTTGAACATTTGTTTTTTGTATTTTCTATTATTAATTATTATTGGTGAGATCCTACAATAGTCAGCAAACTGCATTATATTGTTAAGAACATTTTGATGAATTAACTGTGATTACACTTGAATTTCTATTAAGCGTATGCCATAGTTAAGACTAGATTAACTGAAAAGGTATGATTGAACAACTGATATATATGTAATATATAAGCTGTGGGTCGAGTGCGTATCAGTTTCTCTTCCAGAATTTTCAACGATTTAATTTCCTATATACGTAGAAAAGTAAACAGTATTGTTTTGATTCTCAATCATCGATCTTAACTATTGGATGAATAATAAGTTACTTCAGAAGTAAGAGGTTTTCATGCACTCTTTATTATTAACAGCCACCTTTACTGCACTTGCACGAAAATATTAGGCGTTACCTATTACAAACCCTGCCTAAAATAAATCAACAACAATCATCTAACAGCTATGCAGACAAAAAGGACAGAAAATGGAAGCATGAAGATAGTGGATGATCTGTATATTTCACCTCTGCATGTCACTTAATGAAAAGACAACGACATATTTTCCTCTCCTACGATGTTCGCCACAGATTTGACAAACTTGACTCTAGCCAATAGTATAAGATCGATGTTCTCAACATACCTTGTTTATTACTTCTCTGATAACGAAGTTTACAACTTACCTTTATGCAACCTCAACGTTTAAAGCTAGTGGCGCCTTTTTTGTCTTTTACCTGTTATTTATAGAGTATAGAATTCATAGATTACATATTTACCAGATAATTCGTCCCGCACCCTGCCGCTATGAGCCAGGTGTGTAGTTATAAGATTTCGTTACAATTATTCCCCATAATAAAACAAATTGATGTATAATACTTAGTAAGGTGTGGGTATAAGAGTTATATTTTAATTTATTTTGATTCATGTATAAGTTCTACTTTAAAAGACGTATTTCTTTTTTCTTAAGTAATTGAAATGACTATTTTATACATATTTAAACATCATTTTTGTTAGTATTGGCATTGAATTGTAACTAAACACAATGGTTCTAATAAAACAACTCATCAGTTTTAAAACATCGTTTTTTAAATATTAATTACAATAATGTTTTGAAATGTTTCTTGGTAGTAAGTATTTATAAAGCCTTTAATGTTGTTAGTTTTAATAAAACGATAATTTATTATTTTATTCCATTAAAATTCCCCATAGCTGATCTCATGCTTTTTACTACATCAACGCTTTCCCTCGGTTTGAATATAGTGCGAGTAAAGTTTATGGGTTAGTTTAGTGAATGGCCTCGAATACAGTTTTTTACCGAAATGATATAACAAATTAGTTAATTATACAGGCCTTTTAGTACAGTCGAGAGCGCAATCTCGAGTTTTTCTGTATTGATCCGGATATATTTTAATTATTATTACTAAGTGGCAAATTTATGTCGTTGATTACGTCTCCCTATAAAGTTTCCTTGAAAAAGGATTTGGTTTCACGTATCAGTCGTCAACCAAGGTGTTGGAAGCAAAGAAACATCTTGGATGATTTATTTATCTTAACTGATGCTTAAAGCATCTTCGAGATCCGGTAAACTCAATATCAGGAAAAACTAATTTAGTTATTTAATACGAGAGCGGTCTGATTAGTGAGATAACTAACATAAAGATGGCGCCATAATCTACGCATGCGCGTCATTTATTAAATTTATCATGTTATAAAACAGCTGTTAAAGTTTCAGCCAAATACGTTGCGCCCTTTGTCCCTTACAGTTGTTTAAAGTAAATATGTTACGTTGTTTTATGAATATGGACAAAAGAGAATTTCGTGCTGTGATTAAACACTTCGATATCGCCGGGAAAAATCCAAAGAAATTAAAGAAGAGTTAGATAATGTTGACGGCGAATCTGCGCCATCATTTAAGGCAGTTTGTTTCTGGGTGAATGAATTTACACATCGCCATACGACTACCGAAGATGAAACAATATCAGGCCGTTCAAAAGAGGCTACCATTGATGATACGATCACAAAAGTTCATGATATTGTTTTAAATTATCGTCCATTAAAGGTGCGTGTGATGGCAGACACTATAGGTATATCCAAAAAATGTATTGGTCATATCTTACATGGAGTTTAAGTTTCCTGGAAATAGAGTGTGCTCTGAACTGCCTTCAAGTGCATACGTGTTTGTCGGTAGTTCCTGTACTCTTCAGATACTGTAACTTAGGCCCCTTCAATTTGCTGCGGTGCTACGAGTGGAAGCTTGACAACGTGATACGCGATACGTTGGTAGGTTTCCTGGAATGGATGAACGACATCCACCCAGGAAAACCGAACAGACCTCCACCTGAAGTTCTGGAAAACCTTCCGGAAATTATTCCTAGAATAAATAATCAGGACGTGGCAGCAAACCTCACAGAGAATATGCTACGAGAGTACGCTAAAGAAAACATAGCCGCAAGGGCAGTGATAAGTCTTTTAGACAATGAGATGGAATACTCCTCCGAGGAAGAGTTCCAAACGCAAGAGTCAAGGAAGAGGAAAACTCCCAACACCCCCAATCTCCAAGTCCAGCGTTAAAAATCAAGACGAGCAACAGGTACGAAGCGCTGTTAGACGTGTAAGAAGAAACGTCGGCATCAACCTCCGCTGACAAAAATTCACCACAACCACAAACACAAAAAGTCGCGTAAAATCCCGCCGGTCAACATGAGGTCTAAAGCAGAGTGGTCCACTGTTATGAAAGACCTCAACGCCCAGGGTCTAAAGATTAAAACGGCCAAAAACGTTAGTCTAGGCATCAAAATTCAGCCAGAGATAACAGAAGACTATAGAGGCATAACGAAATACCTCGAACAAAGGAAGATACCATTCCACACCTTCCGACTACCCCACGAAAAGCCATTCAGGGTGGTTATAAGAGGCCTCCCAGAAGTAAAAACTGATGAAGAGATAAGGAAGGAATTGAAAAAACTAAAATTTCCCGTGCAGTCAGTCCGAAGAATCAGGAGCGGTAGAACTTGAGAAGCTACCCCGAAGAAGAGAAATCTACAACCTCCGACCCATAATGTCACTGACAGTACGAGTACATAGCCTGAGAAACGGCAGGCGAGGAATAGTGCAGTATCATCGTTGCCAAAAGTATGGGCACTCGCAGACATGCTGCAAGGCCGATCCGTTGTGTGTAAAGTGCGGAGCCCAACATCAATCCGCACAGTGCGAAAAGCATCGCACAGAACCAGCAAAGTGCTCCAACTGGGTCAGTTATAGAGGGTGTCCATACTACCCTAGGTAACAAAAACCTACACCAGAGGCCTGCAAAGTTGCGGAACCACAACGCAACTTTACAAACTACGCAGAAGCCGTAGGGAGCCGGCGATCTACATCACCAAAAGAAGCATATAGCGAAGCAGAATGCACCCAGTCCGCCCAACCCCTCAAGTGCAACATGGGATACCGTAAAAATACTCCGAGCCGCCACAATCATCCTGGATGCGGCCAAGGGAGCAACCACCTTTGACGAGGGCGTCGTTAAGTTATCATCGTGCATATCAGCACTGCTCGAGCTGTTTTCCGCCAACTAAATCTAAAGTGGAAAATAAACCCTATTCTCAGTATGGTACGTGCAAACCAATCAACACAACCAAAAACACCGGCGAAGACCCAGTGTCCACCGTACAGTGCGCGAGTACAAAGAAAACCCACAACGAAAAGAACCAGAACCCAGTGAAAAGAAAAAACACAAACATTCAAAATCATTGAAAAAACATCAAAAACGTTATATCTTACATGAACACGGGTATGAGAAAGCTGTCAATAAGACGGGTGCCGCGTCTGCTAACTGTGGACCAGAACCCAATGCGCGTAACAACTTCCGAGTACTGTTTGATCCATTTTAAGCATAATTCCGCCGAATTTTTGCGCCGATTTATTACCGTTGACGAAACGTGGATACACCACTATATCCCCGAAACAAAAATTCAATCTAAATAATGGACAGAGGCCGGTTGCAGTGCACCGAAGAAAGCAAAAGTGGTTCCATCAGCTAACAAGGTTATGGCCACCGTATTTTGGAATGGTCGTGGTGTTATCTTTATAGATTATCTGCAGAAGGGCAAAACAATCACGGGCGAGTACTACGCGTCGTTATTGGACCAGCATTTAGCAAGAAAGAAAGTGTTGTTTCATTATGACAGTACGCCGGCTCATTGATCGAACATTGTCACGGCAAAATTAGTTGAATTACGATACGAATCTTCATGCACCTTACAGTCCAGATTTAGCTCCATCTGACTTTTTCTTGTTTCCAAACTTGAAAAAATGACTAGGTGGAAAGAGATTTCCATTTAATGAGGAACAAGTGCATCGAGATACAAGGGGACTGTGTCAAAAAATAAATGTAAAAAACTTGAATGAAGTATCTTCTGTACTTACTTTAGTTTTCAGACCACCTTCGTATAATTTATAATTCATTGAATTACCGGACCGGGTCTCTTTGATAACAAATTAATAACCATTCATTCATTTCAGTTCACATTTAGCTTAAATGAGCATTTACGAAAAAGAATTTAATGTTACATAAATGCGCATCTAATAACTTACCCGCACTTAGTAACACGTTATAAAAACTTGTTACTGAAATATAAATCTATAACTTGTTGACAGTTTTTAAGACGTCCTCATTATTTAGAGTCCAAGTAACACATCAGTCCATTCCAACACGTTCAATGAAAATGACGTTCTTCTAGCAGCTGCTAGAATATTTTGGATACGCCCTACTTTGCGTTCATGAAAAAATTATAGTGGGAGCGGTTTTCTAAACGACTTGAAAGCCGCTAAACTACAACCTACTATGTGATGAAAGTTTCAAAAATTTTGTCAGATTGTCAAGTTCGGATTTTGAAATTTTAATTAACCAAGTGGGTCACAATACATCCAAGAATGACACCAGGTTTGAGACGCAATACTTGTCCAAGGACGATTAGCTATTATTTTCAGGTTCTTAGCTTCGGGAGACGTACACCGCAGTTTGATATAAAGGCAATTCAAAGTTTCGGAAGTGAGGTGAATTTAATTTTCAGCAGCGTTAATTATTGTGGAATTTTTTTTAACTTTCCTTTTGAGGTAATTACAGTATGGAAACAAAGTAGATTGTAATTCAGGTTAGTCGATTTAAATAACAAGGGAAATAATTATGTGTGCCAGTTATGGTTAACAGCCTCTTTAACTGCAAGGATACGACTTTCAATAAACTAGGAAATTAACCTCGCCTCCTTCCGTAAACGATTTACTAATTTTTCCTATTTTAAAACAACCACCGAGCTTGTTTATACGTGATCTCCGCTGCTAATTAATCTAAAGCTAGAGGTGCAAGGGGGATTAGATAAGTTTGACCATTACCGTCAACTTCATTGTCCTATTTAGTTTGTAAACAAAGAACTCCGTTGTTAAAAATATTTGAATTTGCTTTACTTATATTTAAGGAATTAATTAGTCAAATTTAGGCGTTTGTAAATCTTTTGTTTCATTGCAAGAATAATATATATTGAGATTAGTACTTAAAATCAACCACGGTATCATGAGTTCAGATACATCTAAGTTAGAATTACGTATATTACCTGTATATCAATATTTGTGTAGTGGACCAATATTGAACACTAAGTGTTCAGTGCTAATCCACCTTTAGTATTAATAATTGCCTATTTATTTTACAAAATATGAAAACGTATGTGTTATGTGATAAAAATATTTAAATATACCCAGTGAATTATAAAGGTGTTACATTTACGAACTCTTTTATTGATTTAGTATTTAACCATCCATGTGTATCACAAGGAATCCTACCCTGATATTCTAAATTATACAGCCATTGAGTTTTCAAGTACATCATAACTATAATTGGCAGGTAATTATATACAAGGTGAGCCTAGCCCTTAGACCAACCGAAATATCAGTTTCTAAAACAAGCCCTTAAACCAATTAGAGGTATAAATTATTATCCTTTTAGTGAAAATGCTAACATAATACCACCACGGAAATCAAAACAAAATTCAATTTTTATATTTGATGATGTTGTCTGCGTAAAACAGAATAAAATTAAAGCTTCAGATTTAAAAATGATGCTTTAGTAACATGAAGTCTTTAAAGAAATATAAAACGTTAAATGCATTTCAAGATAAAATACTATATAAAGCATTGTTAACTGTTATACCTGCTTTCTCGTTTGCATTGAGACGCTCGAGTATCTTAAATTCGGAGTCCTTTTATTTTATTATACGAGGTGTCCTCGATATAAGGAGCGTTACTATAACAGCAGACACATTTTAAAGTGCGCGACAAAAATGCTTATAAACTATGTATCTAAAATGCATAGTTTTCGAAAGATTTGCAATTAAAGTTTTCAGCCCACCTCTGATTTTTAACTTGGGCTACTGTATTCAATAAGATATGGTTTGTCGGATATAAATTTTTGACCACTGACGGAAGACGAACGAATGCATACGATTTCAGAGCACCATTGGTGAATAATTGTTTGTTTGTTTTTGTGGCTGAGGGTTCGGGATGCGGGATTTCCCTTGGCCCTCTTGGACTAGAACTGCCTACTACTGTCATGCTTACTAGAATTTTTCCGAATCTGAAGGAGTTCCACCGACAGTAGGGATTTTGAATGTGCCAAACATCACATTGACACGGGACCTACGATTATACTTCCTTATCCGAGAAGAAGGCGTGTTTTTTAAATTTCTCTTCGCTGAAACATTTACCGACCTCGATCGGGTTTGAACCCACGTCAGTTGGGTGGTGAGGCAAACATGCTAACCACTACACCAGTCGGGGCCGGCATGTATGAATAATACTCTGTCGATTATTATAAATACTCGATACGTTACTTACCATTTAAAATAAAAGGTTTTATTTTCTTCCCACATTTACAAAAATCATTATAAAAAACCCCATTTTTCCATAAATTTTGTAAATTAATGTGAAATAATATTAATATCTTAATAAATCTTATTAGAAAATACCTCAAATTATAATATATCATTTTTATAAATTGTATCAAATTAAAAATG
Source organism: Phrixothrix hirtus (assembly GCA_024586415.1). Classification (NCBI taxonomy): domain Eukaryota; kingdom Metazoa; phylum Arthropoda; class Insecta; order Coleoptera; family Phengodidae; genus Phrixothrix; species Phrixothrix hirtus. The sequence continues at coordinate 3,587 of JAHWXV010290734.1, read as the reverse complement.
ATATTAAATTATTTCTGTATTGCTAAAACGCGATCTAATTGCTGACACAATAACACTTATAATTATACAGGGTTTCCACAAAAGAACTCTGGGGTTTTGAGGTTAAATATTTTTATTAAATCAAAATCTTAGTTTAAGGTGTTATACATGAATTTGAAGGTAATATTCTCGAGATTTTATAAAATTTAGTAAATTTCAATATGATCGTTGACATTAAATTACCGTAGAAAACTCTCACTTAGTATGTCTATCGCAACAGTTAGCAGCGTCGCGCAGCGTTGACCTTGCAATAGCGTAGTAGACATGAACTCAGTGTGTTTGTCGCTACAGTTATCATTTAGTTCTCAATAAGTGCAGTTCGTTCTCAGTTACTACAGTGCAATGGCGACGCCTCAACAAAAATCTCAATGTGTGTGAATCGACACAATTACAGAATTTGGGGTTCACAACCGCCTCATGAGTTCACTGAGTATCAGCGTGATTCAACCGAAGTGAATGTTTGGTGGGGCCTTATGCATGAGAGAGTTATAGCTCCCTTCATTTCTGCTGAAGAGACAATAAGTGCTGATGTCTATTGTGACATGTTAGAGGAGTATGTGTTTCTTCAATTGGATGATATTGAGGCGGAGAAGGGTTTTGTCCACTTTCAGCAAGATGGCGCACCCCGCCTCACTTCAGTTTGCGTGTGCGAGAAGCACTCAATACTCGATTCGGCAACAGGTGGATTCGAAGGTAAGGGTCTACTCCTTGGCCTTCAAGGAGCCCAGATTTGACTCCCTTGGACTTTTTCTTCTAGGGAAATGTGAAGAACCTCGTGTATGCAGAGAAAATTCGAGATCTAACCCATCTCAGCCAACGGATGCTCGGTTGCGTGGCAACCGTCACTCCAGACATGCTGCACAGGACCTGGCAAGAGGTAGACTTTCGTTTGGATATGTGCCGTGCCACTAATGGGATCCACATTGAAATTTACTAAATTGTAATAAAATCTTGAGAATATTATCTTCAAATTCATGTATAACACATTAAACTAATATTTTGATTTAATAAAAATATTTAACCTCAAAACCCGGAGTTCTTTTGTGGAAACCCTGTATTATAAAGACAGTAGTTAGAAGGTACATTTTTATATTAAGGATTTTACACAAAACATTTCAATTCATTTAAAAATTGATTATATGTATAGTCCTATTTACGTCATATAATTTTGGTCCTTAATATATGAATAAATAATTCTCTACTATGAAAAAAGGAACTTTAAAATTCAACACTGAAAATATGCAGGTTACTCCGTTTGCTAATCGTTCATACATATATTTTCTCTTTTCCTGCCTCACCCTCGCTCTTACATGAAATATTTAGAGCTGCTTTAAGTAAGACTTACGTACACTTCAATAGCAGAATGCGCTAATTGAATTAAATTGTAATAATTGGATCAATTATCCTACTTATTTCTTAACTTATACTAAAATTACTATACTAATTCAATTCAATTGTAATAAAGACTAAACCAATTACGGTTATTACTTCATAAAGTGTACTGTAATTAGTATGATAATAGAATTCATTCAGTTATAGCAATTGCAAGTGCAAATGCATTAATCACATATTCATGCTAGTTTCTCGGCTATTTTTTAAATTTTATTAATCCAGGTACATTCACTACTTCGTAGCTACAATTCATGCGCCACAGAACTCTACCTCTCTCGCACATATACATTCGCCCTTTTTCGAGCTTACTCTAACCATTACTGGAAAAACTTGTCGCCAAACTTAACACCCCTTTCTCAATCTTTTGCGCCCCTCCCCCGCACACAACACCTTTTTCCATCTCACTCTACCTATTATTTGAAATCTTGCACCGCTAAGGGAAAATTTAGGAGTGAGAAATCTAACCCGTGCACCAGCGCAAACTAGGTTACCCCTCTGGCAATGCCACTTTATTTAGAACGTCAGTTGGTATACTACGTAGTTGGGAGATACTGCAACCGATCCAATGCTAGCAATGCAGAAGGGGCCTAAGCTACAATATTTTAAAGTTTTCAAGATCTATCGAAAAGAACGTGTGTGCATTTAGTCAAGTTACGTCAAATATATTAATTAAATTTACATCAAACCCGCGAATGATTGTAGGGCAAGTAAGTGAAATTTTCAGTCAAAAACAGAGCTTTTGACGCACTTTAAAACATACCTTTTAATTTAGATTCACTTAAGAGCTCTGGTTGATTAATTAAAGAATTTATCGAATGTTTCTGAAGAATATCTGTAAAGGCCATCGTTCCTGATATATCTTCATCCAAGACAGGTGGCGACATCTGTAATTAAACAATAGTTAATTTAACTTTAATGTTAAACTTTGGGAATATTTTAATTTTTTGTTATTTTTAAAATTTAGGGAGATGTAGATTTGAGTTCAATTTTCACTTCCTGTGGTGAGGACATTGTGGCCGGGAGTGAACCAGGTGATATATGTCGCACCCTTGCGTGCCCCCTCGATAACTCAATATACACAAAAAATTATATAATTAGTGTCATTTTTAAAAGGATGTTTAATTGTGCATTTTCTTGTACATAAAACCGGTTCGTTTTTCTTAAGCAAATCGTTCAAAATAATGGGGAAGTTTTGTTTAGAAAATACAGAAAAATCAATGATATAAAAAAGCTATATTAAATCACGCATTGTACAGTCGTTAACATAAGATTTATAAATAAAAGACGAATCAGTTACCTCTAGGTACCTTAAAATAAAATTAATTCTACTTTAGTAGTAAAACACTTACTATTTTACATTTACAGAAGTACTACATAATTTGTGGAAATTTAAAAATTAAGTTTTCTTAAAGATAAACAAATTGTAAAAATGCTTTAGTGCCTTATCGATTAGAATAGTACCAGTTAGTTTAGTTTATGTTATTCTCATTTTCAAAAGGGCCAGGAAACTAGGTCATGTTGTTAAATAAAACGCAGTTTTGTTAAAAGTCTGGAATAATCATACTGGCATGATAATGCAATATGTATAGATTGCATAATACTTTTTGTCTGGAAATATTGTGTTCTTGATATAATTCAGAGCTCGTTTTCTTTGCCAAATTATCTCATCTTTTAAACAAAGCTCAAAAATGTCTTTCAAGAGTGTTTTATTGGCGTTATTTTATCTTAGTATTTATTTTAGCAAATTTTTCTGCACTCAATTTTTAATATTATTTAATATAAAAAAAATGTGTACTTTGGATTGTATTAGAAAATAAAATGTATGCAATTAAAAGCTTTTTGTGCCTCCGTCCATAAATGTCGATTTTCTGGTCGTTATTTGCTTCCGGAAAGTTATTGTTTGAAGACCTAAGCCGGCAAAAATATGACTAAAAATGTCACCATATTTCTCACTAAATAGTTGTCACCTTGACAAAAGAAATATATTTTTAGGTTATTTTACGTAATACAATCACAGTTTAACAATTTGAATTTTAATTTTATAAATACCTAAGGGATTAATATAGTGTATCCGTTTATAAATGTCCTCTAAAGGATTAAATATTGAAATTGTAATCTTGACGTAGGCAAATATGTACAATACGGTAAAATTATCT
>JAHWXV010290721.1:0-19156 GCA_024586415.1 Phrixothrix hirtus | reverse complement strand
ATTTTATTAGCAATTGTGAGTGATTCATTTACATAAATATAATTGTCTTGTTTTACTAATTTACGAAATTCAGAATGTAAATCGCTTACTTTAAGTTGACTTCTAACCTTTTTCAGCCTCAGGAATTCTTCTTTATCGAATCGCCTCACGAACTATTATTCCTCTAATCTGGTTTGAACGATTTAGGTTCATACGTAAGCGGTGACATACATCAACCATGGGGTCTTCTAACTTGAATCCTATTACATTAGCTACTAATTTAACAACTGCAATTATATTTTCACTAGGAGCCTCTGTTATACCTTGTATTTCAAGAGTATTTCTTCGAGAATATTGTTCAAAATCGTTCAATTGATCTTTTATTTCATTATTTTCTTTTTGAAGGATAATATTTCTAGTTTCGACGTCTTCTATTCTTTTTCACAATTTGCCACTTGATCTCCCAATTTGTTTAAATTATTATTTAATTCATCAATTTTCTCATGACACAAATTAATAGAAATTGTGGCTTCAGTTTGCGTTGCCAATGTAGTTTTTAATTGTGCCATTATATGAGCCAGAGCTGAAGCAGTATCTGCAGGATTTACAGCATAAGAATTTGTGGTTTCTACAGTAGCTACATCATCATTAGCAATTGATGATGAGGTACTAGCTTTACGTAATTTTTTAAGGTGTTTAGTGCAAGGGGTACATATCCATTTTTCCTGGTTATCTTTTAAATATTGCAAATCTATATTTGTTAGGTTTATACAATTTATATGATATCTCTTGCAGCAATTTAGTTGATTATCCGTTATGATTCAAATTTTATAACGAAATTTAAAGATGTTTGAAATTATCCATTAACTATTAAGCCTTTGCATTAAACTACAGTACTTAGTAAAAATTATAGGGTCTTATTAAATTATATAATGAATGTTAATAAATGAAATCAATAAAATACATTTTTACGTATATTTAATGAAAGGTTTTTGAAAAATAGTATTAAACCTAGCTCTTATTTATTATACTCTACTTTCATCAGACTCTTTAAGGTTTATTTAATTATTTGTTTACTATAAAGGTACTTAAATGATATTCAAAAATGCTTGACGAACTGTACGTTATTTACAATAAATAAGACATTTAAAAAAATTGAAAATACATACCTAACCACCTCATTTATTCTATTGCGTGCCATCTTACACCTTAAATTCAATTTAATCCTTTTGAAGTAAATATTTGAAACGGTTTGGAGGTTATTACGTATTTAAGGAAACGCATTTTTTGATAGTCCCAAGCAGACCCCGAGGAGTTTCGGTTACCAAATATCCCTGTACCTTTTCAAATTAGTAACAATATGCCTGTCAAACTTTAGCATCTGAGGTCTTTCGGTTTTTAAAATATTTTTTCCGAGACAAAGGACAGAGGAACTGCTAATTATATGACAAGGATGTTCTGTTCGTACGATTAACTTATACAAGAGAGAACAGTTGCGCCTTCCATTGCTTTTTAAAAAAATACTTCTCTACCTTTCTGTAGCTTCGCCCTACTTTATGCTAATATGAAAACCAAAATGTTTATATGATTATATAGCTTACTCAGGTACGATGGCGAGCCTGAAACCCAAATTTTGTGCAACCCAAATTACATTTCATAAGTAGCTTATTTAAACTTACTTTTATAACGTAAAACTGATCCTAGGATGTACAAGCATTTTAATAATTTTCATAATTTGGCATACAATTTTTTCTGGAATCAGTTTTGAGCTATAAAAATTAATTTAAACAGAAATTACGTTCGAATTGTAATTTGGGTTGCATAAAATCCATTTTTCAGGCTCGGCATCACACGCAAATAGCTCTGAATTATATAGCTAAATTTAGATATCATATTTTAAATATAAGGGTCACATTTCATTTAACTGCTTAAAAGTTCATTTAAATTATAACGACAAATTAAAGAAATCTCTTATTGCTATACTGGGTTTAAACTTTCTATAAACATATAGGTAGATATATAAATAATTTCAAAAATTTAAAATTATGAATTCTTTTTTCCTTTGTGTTCCTGTTACAAATTATAAATATTGCATTATTTAAATTTTGGGGAAAGCAGAGTGTTTGTGAAAACAAGTGTTCCAAAAGATCTACGATTTTAATAAAAACGATTTACAAATTTACTGACATTTCATGGAACTGTCTTAAGCATACATTCACAACAATTATTTGCGTAAATAGGTTTATCAACATTTTAAAAACTAGATAATTTATTTTTATTTTTAAATTATGCCAAAATTATTTCCTTTGAATCTAATAGATAATCTGAATAATTTTGTAGAACATCTTTACAACGAGGTATTACAAACAAATTTCATCCATCATGTATAACATAACAAAACATTAACGGTAAAACTTTATTGGTGAAGGTGGGGTAAGAAGCGACTGTTAAGGCTTGACTTATAATCAAAATTTGATATAAATTCTTTATTAAGTCCATCTTTTATAATTAGTCTTTGAAATATGTGATCGATAAAATAAGATCATTTCCCTGTTAAATTTAGTAAAAATAATGATTTACTAAGAAAATTCATTTCTCTCCATCTTATCTTTTAGATTGGGTAAGAAGAGTCATTTCCTTAGAGCAAGATGCGGTTTAAAATAATAATTATAGAATTTACGTATAATTGTAATTGTCTCAAAATAAAATTGCATTAAACTATCGGTCAAGTTGACGTAATGCACAGGCATGCAAGGCTTCTCTATATTCGACTCTTGTACAGTAGCAGTAAGCCCACTTAAGGCGCAGTACCTAAGTTATCCAACTCCTTATAGAACCTAAATATAATCCATTTCAGTATATATGAGATATCTTCATGTTCATCATCGCTTCCCTAAAATGAATCTAGTTTAGGACATATGGTTTGCTTTACTTTTTTTTCTATTATAACGTTTGATTTAGCTATTTTTGTTTATCTTATATATAATTTTTGTTTTGGTCGTACTGTTTGCATCATTATTTAATGAAGGGTTGTTATGGGTTAAGAAGAGTATTTTAATTTTACAGTTCCTCTCTTTTTCTGTTTTTCTTGTTTTTTTATGTCCCTTTTCCTTCTCTGTTCCTTATTTTATCCGTATTTTGTTAATAATTCAACTTAATAAAACAAGAAGGCAATTATTTAATGAGCCTCTTTTTCTAAACATTCCTTTCATCCGTGTTGCCACAGGCACAAAAGGCAACTAATTTGGACTAACTAATGATAATATTGTCACATATGTTTATGGAAATAATAGATTGGTTTAGCTAATTTTCAAACTAAAATGAATAACCGGGTTTGGGCTGATATTATTATTTCAGTTCAATGATTGTGTACTTATCTTCATTAAAATTCGGTTATACTTGTTTATCCGTGATTAAATCTGGAGGTCTACAGCTTTGAGGTGTCCTGTCCCTTCTACTTAATACCGGGTGATCGTAAACGTTTGTGATTTCTTAACTGTATTGGTATCCCCGACCATTTAGCATCATTGACAAGAGATTGTTTTAAGGCAAGTTTACTATCATGTTCAGCAGTAGCGTGGTAATAAAACGTTTACTAATGGTTAACTGTAATTTATCTATATCATGCACCCTGTACTATATTGTTTCGTTGGATTTCTATACTTATATGTCAATAGAATCTTTCACATGTGCAAAAACCGTGACGAATACGTATCTTAAAGATGAATTAATTAATAAAAGGTAATATTAACTTTAAAACAATTTAGCAAAAACAATTTGACAGTTTCAATTTTGTTATACAAAGAAGCACCGCTGATTCAGTTTTCACTAACTTTAACTTTAAAACTTGAAAATAGTATTGCCGCCAACATAATTTCAGTTTTTAATTGCAAACTTAACAAAAAAGTCATAAACAAATCCGATCACCCAGTATAATGTATTGATTATAGAAGTGAACATAAAACAATCGTATAGGAAAAGCTTACACTTATTTAAATCATTCATTGATGCAGTATTAGTTGCAGCCTATATACAAGCTTTTTTTTCAAATACTAGAAGTCCTTAATTAAATGTAGCAAGGAATTCACGGCTTGGTTGTAATATTTACTCTAAAGCTTCCTAAAGGCTATGTCGAGTGTCGAATCCGATGGATTATGTGGCGTGAAAACAAAATGATTTCAACTCCATTTTGTCTTGCCAAAAACATTTTTCTGCTGTTCCATTGACGGCAGTAAACTAATGGAACCACTCCAAGAATAGCTTTACTATTATCCAGTCTGTACCGCTACAGACACCTTAGGCATGTTATGTGGTACCTGCCATTAATCCAGTTCCTTTTATTCACGAGAGAAGCACCAAAATCACTGGCATATAATGACGTGCTCTTTTGAAGAAAATATCCACTGTGATAGTTAGTTCTCTTTTTGTTTAACATAACGTACTGATTTGTTTTTCAAATTTTTTTGAAATGACGGAGATGCCAGTTCAGTCTGTATTATAAAATCGTTTATAAGGATTTCTTTTTCATTATAGACTTTGTCTAGTAACTTGAAAAACAGTTGTCAACTGCCACTTTATTAAAGCAGACCGCAATTGCAGTTTAGGTACCTACAGATTTTCTGCTAAAGGTTCTGGGTGGTTTTTCAAGAACCCTAAAACCAATCTTCCTGAGCTTGTTCCTTCTAGGCGTTAAATTAACGTGTTTTATTAATTTACAAAAACTTTAGGTCAGTAGCGATGAGTCCAAAGAACTGACTTTTTATGGCAAGTGTATAGTCCATCATTTTAGCACTTCTTCTATTGTAATAATATTGCTTGTCTACCCAGGTGTACTTTTATCGTTTGTATCCATTCGGCAGTTTCCCGGGATAGGTTTTACTTTTGTTTCCAAGATAGTTCGTGGAACCTTAAAAGATTTTACAGTTAAGTAGTAGCCTATTTTACCCCCTGATGTGGCTAAAACTGAGTTATTCGTTTGAATATTCAACTATCCACCTCTTTTGATTATGAAGTTGTAATTTATCATCATACTAAAAATAAACAAATGAAATTAAAATTATTAATTTAAGCGTAGTAAAATGGAAAATGAAACTCATCTTGTCTCATTACTAATTACAATATCTTTCCTTTTTCGATATTCTCGCACAAAATTTAGAATGTTAGAAAAACCTATTTTCAAATATTTAAAAAGTACTATTGCGTTAATAACTAATATAAAACCACAATAAAAGGTAATGTCCCTTGAAACGGTGATAGATAATGCTTCACAGCACGTCGGCTCAGCAAAATATGTAACTACAGGTAAATACAACTACAATGGAGCATCCGCCTTTAGGTAAGTTATGTTTGAATGTAATGTAGTAAATGGTATCCGTATAAGTATTGAAACAATTTAACGTAAAAGTCTTTAATATAATCTTACCTTTACATTTAGCTTTTACCATTAAATCTGAAGTCGGTTGCTTTACGAAATTAGTATAATGTAGAAAATGAAGCAGTTATTGTTTTTATTACTGATTTGGTTATTATTGATTGTAGTACATATTATATATGTAAAATAAAAATTAATATTAGGAATAGTATAAATTTTAACAGAATGGCAGCCCAAAAAATTTCGAATTGTAAATAGTTTTTAATGTTTAACTTCTTCTTCGGCCCTGTTTAACGATTTTACTTCGAATTAATTTTTAAACTTTATAATCGAAACATATATGCTAGCTGTTAGAATTTACGTAATTTAAACTTATAACTAAATTTAAATAATGGTAGATGGTAATTTGTATCAACAATAGGTGCATTTCTAAAAAGACATTTTTACCTCTACATACGTATATGCATACAAAAGTATTTTCATTGCGGTAAGACTCATGTAAAAGCATAATTTTCGAATGCAGTTAAACTAGTAACAGAAATAAGCAAAAGTACACTTTGGAATTGGAAATAATAAGCAATTCTATGTCTACATTTCTCAAATTTTGCTTCATTTTATGACATTTCTAATTATTTGTCAAGAACTGTAAAATTCTAAATTAATACATAATGTATTATAATGTTTTCATAGGATATTTGTATAAAAAAACATTTATAAGACGTGATTTAAAGTCGTTAATTTTAATTCTTGTAAAATATTTTATTAAAAATACATAAACTTAAATTAACTTTAAAAGTTCAAGAAGTACCATTTTCCAAGTATGAGGAGTATGTTCTTAAAGGAGCAAAAAAAAGTAGAATATGCTAAATTTCTAAAAATTTCAAAGTATGAAAATGTGAGACACTATATCAAAAACAAACGATCGTTTTGCGCTAGGATCTTTCCAGTTAAATAAACAAATATGCCGAACACGGCGCTGTTTAAGCCATATAATATGATTGATCTGAAACAGTTAAGCAATATAAACTATCCATTGAATTAAAAAAAGTTTATTTGAAATAAGTCTAGGTGCAGAAAGGAGTGCGTAGTTTTCTTAAAAAGGACTCTTTGCATTGCACAGGGAGAAAACGGTTTAACTGGAGGTGCCATGGCACAAAAAGTTCATTTTTGTGTGAAACAATTTTTTTCACCTACTAACTCGCTTTTTCTTAGCTGAGAACTTTCACGTCAGAAATTTGGATTATTTTAAGTTTTTCTGCTCCTTCAGGAGCATTTTTCAGCTAGTTTTGTCATTTTTCCGTACCTATGTAGTTGAGCTGCAATTTCTGCAGTTTTTCCACACTTATTGATTTTCCTATTTTAATGCCACATCGCCTTTCTTTACGCTAAAAGCGTTTACATTAAATTTATTAGCATTTTCTCTAATTACATAAGTGGAATAATTCATTTCAATTTACACATTCGCTTGAGCATTCTTTCAACGAAGTAACGATTTCTGCCTATTCTTTAATTTTCCCCGTTGCACAGTGTGATATTTTCATAATCTACCTCGACAAAATTATTGAGGCCGAATTATTGAATTATTCATTACATTTATTTATTTATTATTAAATTTAAATATGCAATAAAAGGTTTTGGATGGGATTTTAAAGCACTGTCAAGTTTTAAAAAATGTATTTCAATATTTATACAAAATATTTACAATATTTACATACCAAATATTAGAATTAAGATTTAATGAGCAAAATAAAGAATAATGTGACAAAACATAATAATACAACAAACATACTGCATAATACACAAAGAAAAACGACAAAAATACCCATTTGAACATTTAAAGTTAATAATAGAAAATTCAGACATGAAATCAGTCAGAATTGCTAACTTCTTTGGATTCTCCATCATATTCTACGGAATTAATATCAGATTCATCATGTTCAATGCCAGGAGCTCCTATTTTTAAAAGCTCGCATACTCCAGGAGACATTTTTCCTCGTTTTGTTTTTGTAAGAGCACGTAAACTTGCAATGAATGGGTCTGATGTGATGAGTAGTCTATTAGTTAAATCTGCATTTGTATCAATTTTAGACGTTTTTCTTGTAAATAATACTCTGAACTTTCTATTGTTCTTGTTTCTAGCCTCTTGTCCTTCTTCTGAAAGTTGTCCGGTTGGAAGAATGCACGAAGCAAGTATATCTTTTCCAGGAAAAAGAATTTTGTGCACACTTACTTAACGTACAATTCTCTTCACGTATTCTTGGAATTTATCGAGGTTAATAGAAAATCTGGTATTAATCCACTCTAATATGACATGGAAGCGCTTAATAAGGTCAACATTGATACCTGTTATTTCGGCGGACTTTTCAGAATTGCGGAAAAACTTAAGGGCTGTGTTTCCGTAATTTGTATTTCCTGTCTGTTATTTAGGCACCCAACGTTGCGCGCCAAACTTTTATACGCCACGAAGGATCTTACAACAACCCTTCGGTTGTTCGTGCGGCAAAAGAAAAAAAAGCTTGACGCGGCTTAGGTCAGTAAAAATTAACCAGGGAGGGCCGTGGGCGGCTTTACTATGCAGGTTTTGAATCCCGTCCACAACTCGCTGATGGTACCTATAGGAAGGGAAAGGAATCATATACCTGTAAGGGTGCCAGTCGTATGTACCTCCCTACCTCGTACGTACATCTCACACGACAAGACGTACGACGGATTCTCAGTCCTGATGCTGCTCTAACTTAAAGAAAAGTTAGATTCTTGGAACAAGAAATGAAGTGCAATTGAAGTACAACAAAACATTCGTTTATTACCGCGGACGGCAATAAATATCAACAAACAAAAAAAGTATAACAAATACGCTAAAACCACATTTAAGTTTTTATCCCTTGCGGAACACCAAAATCACAAGCTAGGTTATTGACTTTTGCCGTAACGGGATCTAGACCACCCGATATTTATGAATTCTCAACACTCAACAAAGATAATAATGCTTAAAAACTACGTTTAAATTTTTATTCCTTTCAGAACAGCAAAATGCCATACTAGATTATTGACTTTTACATTAACGGGATCTAGGCCACCCGATATTTATAAGTGATAAGAAATTTATGTTACAATTAATATTCCCAAAAATAAAAGACCCCAGAATGGTCGAAAACAAGACACAACTAATTCTCTCCGTTAACGCTTATCAAAGCAAACATTAATTTTACAAAGCAAAATGGTAGCAGAAATTACAGTGAACAAAGTAATAGCGTTAGGTAGACGACATTTAATATCAAATACATTAGAGAAGAAGAAACAGCTGTTAATTGTTATCGATATTCAAACATTATAACTTGACGGGTGCTATAAGATGCAAATTTTAAAAATCATATATTGTAGCTAAACATAAGAAAGTGAAATACTAAAAAAGTAATTTAAAATATAGCTTAAATAAATTCTATACTTTTTACTTTTATTAAAATACTCAAATATTAATTGCAAAAAGAGTAACTGAAATTTTCGTCGTTTAAATTTTCGTTTACAAAAGAAATTTTTAACGTCACACCTTGTATATAAGCATAACTTACTAAAAATCTAGATAATTTTACGATAAATTCTATTTTATAATTTGTACGAACAAAACCCAAACAAAACAATTTACTTTAATTCAACAAACTACTTTAAACATTTACTTCAAATTCAATTCAATTTTTATCGATGGAAATATAAACTTAAAGGGTAGCGGAAAACACTATTTGAACGATTTTATTCAAAGTGAAATTTTATAATTAAGATTGCTTCTTATGGCGTGCAATGTATTATAATTAAGCTAATGAATTTTTCATTCCCGTAAGTAAATAACTTAGCATTGAGTTATTTTTAATATACAAAGGAAATCAATTGATAGTATGCTTTTCTGTTATCATAAAAAGTTGGAGTTCAAACTTTACCATCATGTGCGGATTGAAAACGTATTATAGTTTAACGAAGACAGACTAACCTAGGTTTCATGGTTCCAGGAACGGCGACGGCGACATCAGTCCGCGTGCCTTGCCCGATGTAGCTCTTTAATGAAGGCCAACGTTTCTACTACGTCTTGACGGTTTTATCCAAATACACATTGCCAAGACTAATTTGTCGTGTTAGTTAAATTTTCCAAAAAGAAGGCAGCAAATGATGATAAATAGTACTTCCTTTTAATTCTTACGAGTTCGGAACAACCATGTTTATTATGTCCAACCAGTACTTGTTGGCGTGGTAATGTATAACACGGCACGATAAAACCAAAAGATAATCAACTAATAAACAATGTAACACACCATGATTAGGATTTTAGTGCGGAGCTTTAAACGACGTTCTACCACTAAGGGCCTTCTAAATACTAGCATTAAAATTTGCATCGCTTTCGCAGCGTTTGATCTACACATATTCGCAAAACACAGGGACGCACTTGGTTGAAATGTTACATTACTATTTTTATTTTATAACCAAATTTTATGGATTTCACAACGGCATACCCAACAATTCAAAGGCATAAATTAATTAATTCAATTTGACAAATTAAAATTCAATAAAATACCAATAATTAAAGAAGAACGGTACAAGTCCCCCTCCCCCAACAACATAAAGAACCTGACAAAAAAATAAATGAATCCTTTATGACGGAAGGTATTAAAGTGAAACAGTCAACACTAGAAGTGGCCAAACAGAATTCCTAAGTTAAGCTCACCAAAATATGCAAACTACCAGGCAAAACGATAGTGTAGACTGACGGTCAAAGAATTTCTAAACTAAATTCCCCGAATCAAATAACTAGAAGTGTCTTAACTAGAAAGAAAGACCCACGACCCAAAATAAGGCCAAACCCAACAACTACGAGTAACCTAAATAGTCCAAACACCAAGTAGAAGAATAAATCGACACATAAAAATTCGAAGTCTGTGGTTACAGTAAGCAGATAAGTTAAACTCGAAGGACATCCTAAGCAAAAAGTAAACGCCAATTAAACCGCAAAGATATAGAGAAAAAACGAAGACCCTAATCTCCAAAATACTACTGAGTCTGTAAACAAAAAAACCCCAACAATACCTAAGGAACAAAACCAAAAAGAGTAAAGTGCATTGTTCAAACTAAATCGAGAAAAGCACTGATAAACAGGGAAAGCAACTCAAAAGTTAAACAAAAGCAAAACATTGATTCATTCTTGGCGAAAACTGTTGGAATAATTTAGAGTTGTAACTTTAGGCAATACAAAAAGTATAAAGAAAATCAAAGAATAAAACTACTTGTCATGACAAACAAGAACTATTGACTAACAAGTCTTTACCAAACATTACCAACTGTTGTATAACTATAAAACTAAGTTAAAGTAAATAAAGACGAACAAATAACCCAAGGAAACAAAAATTGAGAGCAAATCTTAACCTATAAATATATCCCCAAAATAAAAATAAATTATTAGCAAAAAAGATAATTATGAATCAACACTGGACCTTTTCCTGAAATATGTAAACGCAACGTAAGGGAAAGGAGCTGCGTTCCCAAAAACAAACTAAAGAACATTGTTAATCAATTAAACAATAAAGGTAGTAAAATCTAAGCAATAAAATCAAGATAAGTTAATGTCCAAAAATGAGGATAATCAAAATCGGTTAATAAAAGTCAAACTGAATTTTCTTTTGCAACACGAAAAACCGAAGGGTTATAAAATCCTGTGTTAGAGAAATGTTTGGCAGCCCAACGTGTGGCGCTCGAGGTTTTGTTTTAGATTTTGGCTTCTTGTTGATAAGTTGTTTGTTCTGGTTTAACCTGTCTTGCTACTGAAGTGGAACGATTGGTTTCGTCAATTTAGTTTTGGACTTTCTTTTGGAGTTTGAAGTTTGTAAACTAGTTTTGTTTTGAGATGGAATTTCGAATATATATTGACCGGTTGGCCCAAAATGAATTGGAATACGAAATGCGAATTCGAAGTGTTACTGAAGTAATGACTGTAGAAATTATGAGGGAAACATTACGCTTTTTACGTGGACTAGATTCTGATGCTCAGGATATCATAGCTATTGAGAACAAGATTTCTACAATTCGTACTTTAATTGAATAGTTTTCGGATACTCAAACATCTGGTGATTTTCAGAAAATCATAGCGAAAATTGCTCATGCAATTGGACGCGCGAATCACAGTGTTGCTAAAACCATTGTTGAGAAACAATTACGTACAGCTTGGTTATCTCAATTGGTTGTTCTTTCGTCTGAGACACATACTAAGGCTTCAGGTACTGAGTCTGAGGAAGTACAGGATATCGGTGATAAGTTAGGTTTGACTCCTTATAGGTCTACTATTGCACACACTTCCTCGCCTCGCGAACGTATATTAGAATTTCAGGGTTTTAAACCAGTACCAGTTTACAAATGGGGTCTTACTTTTTCAGGAAATACGCGAGAGTTGTCCGTTGTTGCTTTCTTAGAGCGCGTTGAAGAATTTTGCGTTTTAAGAAACGTTTCAAAATCAGTGTTGTTGAACTACGCTAGTGATTGGTTCGTTGGAGAGGCTAGGACATGCTTTATGTCTATTAGTAGTGGAATTGCTGCTTGGGGGGCATTAGTTGAAGAGCTTATTGCTGAATTTCAGCCACATGATTATCACGAACAACTTTTAGAGCAATTTAAGCGTCGCAGTCAAGGGAAAAATGAACGCATTGGGGTTTATTTAGCATAGATGTCAAATCTCTTCCATAGGCTTACTACACGTTTGCCAGTGACTGAACAGCTTCGTATTGTGAGGAGAATATCTTGCCTTACGATCAAAATTCTTTAGCTTTGGTTGATGTGGGTTCGTTTGACGAATTGAAAGTCCTGTGTCGTAAGATTGAAGAAACAAAATCAGCGGTCAGTGCTTTCACTCCTCCAGACTCATCTTCGTTAAGTTTCGTACTAGAATTGGCATATCGCCCTAAGAAAGTGGATAGTTCTTGATAGTATTGCATCTTCAACCTCTAAAGGGAGAACTCTTGCGAAGAATTAAAAAAAAAAACTAAATCACGTAGACCACCACCATAAACAGTTCGTGATGCTACTACCACTACGGCTACTACAAATTCGGTATGTTCTTTCGATTCCAATAGGGTTCGTTCGGAAGTTCGGTGTTGGAAGTGTCGGAATGTCAAGCAAAGAGGTTGCATTGCTATGGTTGCGGAACGGTAATACGCCCTTTCTGTCCAAAATTTCGAACAGATCCTCCCATTTTTCAGGTTCGCTGCCAGGTCTGTTGACGAGACTTCGGTTTCGGGAAACGTTAAGGAAGTGCCCAAAAGCGAGATTATGTTCCTTTCTCCCTTAGTTGCTCGGCTTCAGGTTCTTCAGGTCTATCGGCTATTGGCGAACGTTCTAGATGTGGCCTTAGTTTTATTTTAGAGAGTTCCTCCGAAGATGAACATCCGTATTTAAAAGTTTCAATTTTGGGTCATGCGTTTTTAGGTCTTTGGATAGTGATTCTTCTAGAACTATTCTGGGTAAACAAGGTTGAGATATCTTGAGGAATTTCGGGTTACTTTTAGGCGATGCTCATTTTGCTACATGCACTATTGCGAATGGTTAAACTTGCGAAGTCATTGGTCAAGTTAGTCTACCGTTTTGTGTGGAAGATAGAGTAAGGGTTATGGAAATGCTGGTGATTCCATGGAAAAAGTTGGGAGTCGTCCCGGATTTAAGGCATAGTAAATGGGTTTTTGGTCATCCTTCTGTGCCTGAAGTTGCTTCGATTCAGACCTTACCTTCTTTGTCAGTTTTGCAGGCTAAACAACTCCAAACGATGTTCACTGAGACGTTTCCAGACGTAACTTCTTCCCCTTCTTTCGTAGGTTGCATTGATTTGATAGAACATGAAATTAGGACCAATTCGGGACCGATCAAGCAATGGTATTACTCGTTATCTCCAGCTCTACAAGCTCAAGTGAACCAAGAACAAGATCAAATGTTGCGATTAGGAGTTGTATAACCTTCAAACAGTGCTCGGGCTTCGCCTATTGTTTTGGTTAGGAAAAAAGATGTCTTGTAGATTTTGGGTTGACTATCTGAAGGTCAATGCTGTCACAGAAAAGGATACCTATCCTCTTCCTTACATTTCGCAAAATTTAGACAGGCTTCGGAATGCGTCGTATTTGTCGAGTTTGGACATTAGGTCGGCGTATTGGCAAATACCCATGAAACCAGAGTCGAAGCCAATCACTGCTTTTGCGGTTCCGGTTCGGGGTTTGTTCTAGTTTCGGAGAATGCCGTTTGGTTTGTATAATAGACCAGCTACCTTTAAACGGTTGATTGATCAAGTTCTGGGTGTTGATCTCGAGCCGTACTGTTTCGCATATATGGATTACATCGTGATCTCCACTCCTTCTTTCGAGAAACACATAGAAGTTTTACATTTAGCGCTAGATCGTTTGCGCAAAGCGGGACTCACGTTACGTCGGAACAAATGTACCTTTTGCCGAGAAGAATTACAATACTTGGGGTTTGTGGTTAATTCCAAGGGGTTACTTGTTCATTCTGAGAAGGTAGCAGCCATTTTAGCTCTTCCATCTCCAAGAACTGTTGGAGATATTAGACGAATTATTGGTATGGCGTGTTGGTACCGTCGGTTTATACCGAATTTTTCTACCATCACAGCTCCCTCTTTAGCATTGACTAAGAAAAATGCTACTTTCTCGTGGACTTCGGATTGTGAAGAAACTTTCGCTACCACCAAAGGTTGTCTGGTCTCCGCTCCCATTCTTTTTTGTTCGGACTTTTCGCTGCCATTTATCATCCAAAAGGATGCTTCAAACTTTCGGCTTGGTACAGTCTTGACGCAAACACATTCTTCAAGAGACAAGATGATCGCATACATCAGTCGTTCTTTGACCAAACCAGCGAAACTACAGCATCATCGAAAAAGAATGCTTAGGAGGTTCTTTGGGAAATAGACAAGTTCCCTCCATATGTTGAGGGCTCTCGGTTGACAGTGGTGGCAGATCATTTCTCCTTGGCGTGGGTGAAAAAACTACAGATACCGTCAGGACGCTTAGCTCGTTGGAAGATTCGCCTCCAAAAATTTGGTTTTACCATCGTACACAGAAAGGGAAAAGATAACGTCGTCCAAGACGCTTTGTCCAGATCACGTCAATTGGCTAGCATTACTAGTTCTTCTGTTCGAGAGGCTATTAAGGCATCTTCGGACGTATGGTATGCTGAACTTAGTGAAAAAATTTTGTCTTCACCTAGAAAATAATATGCTCGCTGGTGGGTTGAACACGGTATTGTTCACAAAGATCTTGCCAGTAAATATTCAGATTTGGCTCCTTCTAGTGCTTTTCTCTGCCACGTAGGATTTTACAACAATCCTTCGGTTGTTCGTGTTGCAAAATAAAATTAAGTTTGACGCAGCTTAGCTCAGTAGAAATGAACCGGAGTAGGGCATGGGCGGCTTTGCTCCGCTAATTTTGACTCTGTCAAATTGTCCCTATGGGATGGTAAAGGGTAAGGGCGCCAGTCTTATGTACCTAACTATTTCGTATATACACCTCACACGACAATACGTACGACGGCTTCTGCGTCCTGATGCTGCTCTCACCTAAAGAAAAATTAGGTTCCTGGAACAAGAAATAAAATGCAATTGAAGTATAACAAAACATTCGTTTATTACCTCGAGCGAGTTCGGCAATAAATAACAACAATCAAAGAAAGAAATAACGAAGGTTACTAACTAAGTTACAAACTTTTATCCCTTTCGAAACACCAAAATGACAAACTAGGTTATTGACTTTTGCCTTAACGGGATTTAGGCCAGCCCATATTTATATGTGATAAGAAATTTATGTTATAATTAACATTCCCAAAAATAAGATACCCTAGAATGGTCAAAAACAAGGCACAACCACTTATCTTCGTTAATGCTTAGCGACGAAAAAATTAATTTTTCAAAACAAAATGGTATTCAAAATTACAGTGTTCAATTTGATTGCGTTAGGTAGACATCTAACATCAAAGGCGTAAGAGAAGAAGAATTAGTTGATAGTTATTATCGATATTCTAACATCATAACTTGACAGGTGCTATAAGGTGCAAATTTCAAAAATCATATATTGTAGCTATATATAAGAAAGTGAAATATCAAAAAAAGCAATTTAAAATACAGCTTAAATAAATTCTCTACCTTTTACGTTTCTTGAAATACTCAAATAATTAATTGCAAAAACAATAACTGAACTTTTCGTCGTTTAAATTTTCGTTTGCAAAAGAAATTTTGAACTTCACACACTATATATAAACCTTAATAAAAATCTAGACAATTTTACGATAAATTCTATTTCATAATTTGTGCGTACAAAACTCAAACAAACAATTTACTTTAATTCAACAGGTTACTCTAAACATTTAATTCAATTTATATCGACGAAGGTATAAATTTAAAAGGTAACGGAGAACATGATTTGAAAGATTCTATACAAATCGGAATTCTATAATTACAATTGTTCCTTATAGCGTGAAATATATTATAATTGAGCTAATGAATTTTCATTTCCGTAAGTAAATAATTTTTCATTACGTTATTTTCAAAATGCAAGGGACATGAATTGGTAACATGCTTTTCTGTTATCGTAAAAAGTTGAAGGCCGCGATTCCACTAGGCCTTGTCGGAATTATGCAAATACATATCGCCAAAACTAATTTGTTTTGTTAATTCAACTTTCCAATAAGAAAGCAGCAGATGATAATAAATAGTACTTCCTTTTAACGTTTATGAAATTGGCACAATCATGTGTATTAAATCCAACGGGTACTAGTTGCTATAATTAACGATGGAAATGAATTATGACATAAACAAATTTAAACAATCTTACCCGAAATAACGCTTAATACGGCACAATGGAACCAAAAGAAAGTAGACTAACAACCAATGCAACACACCATGATTAGAATTTTAGTGCGGAGCTTTAAACGACCTTCCACCATCAACGGCATTCTAAATACTAGCATTAAAATTCGTAACCCTTTCGCAGCGCTTTATCTATACATATTCGCAAAACACAGAGGCGCACTTAGTTGAAATGTTACATTACTATATTTATCTTATAACCAAATTTTATGGATTTCACAACAAAATACCCAACAATTCAAAGGCCTAAATTAATTAATTGAATGTCACAAATTGAAATTCAGTAAAATACCAATAATTAAAAAAAAACGTTACAATTTGCTCTAGCATTTTATCTACTTTACTCTTAATTAAATCCACTGTTTCCTTGGGAAATATAAACTTCATGGGATGACAATATCTTGTGAAAGATGGTGAAGGATTTTACCACCAAATATTTTTATTGCCTATGTGAATACATTTGAATTGGCACCATTTATATGCTAAATAAGCTTTTGTCACTATATTGTTCCCCCGAAAATGTTTGTTTATACCGGGTTTGTTTCGCTTCATCACAACCCCATTTCACAATTATGCTAAAACTATCTGAATTGGTAATTGATTTCCAGGACCTCTTCTTGCTTGCTACAGTGTGATCTATTAAAGATTGTAGTTCAATTTTGGTGTTTGTTTCGGTAACATAAATATCGTTGGGGTAGAATAGCAGTTTTGCCGCTTTAACTTTATTATAAGATGTACTTCAGTTGCCATCGAGATCTCTTCCGAAATCGATGTTTCGAGAATATTTTGAATTCGCCGTCTATTTGTTCTAGTGCTGGAGTTTGCAAAATCTTTTTGTGGTCTTTCGGCCGGATTACTCGTTCCAGGTAGTGAAACACCTTTAATAGCGTCAGTTACAATAGTAGGAAGTGATATGGTTTTTTCTAACAACGTTGAATTTGCGTTTAGAAAACGTTCCAAATGCCTGCCCAACGTCGAAAACTTTTGCTTGAGTTTTTGACAAACACTTCGGATTATTAATTTTAAAATCTTTAAAATGTCTTTGGAGAAAGACGCATTACCTAGTTCTTGCAATGTATGCTGTAACAAAGAATCCGACTTGGATTCTTTTGCGTTAGCAAGTCAAACATCAAAAAATGTTTGACGCGAAATTTGCAAAGTTATTTTTAAAATAGCAAAAACTTTTGTGGGTTTCGCAATCATTCGCAAGCAAACGCACACATTTCGTAGAGCTAACAAGTAGCTTTTACCGAAAAATATAATTTGAGATCTATATAATGCGATATAATCTACTAAAACTGAAGTATAAACTGACTTAGGAGATTTTCTTCTTCAGAAATAAAAATCATCTATTCTAATGGTGCACACGTTTAACTTTAATAACTTAGGAAAGAACAAATGCATACAAACTAACCTTCAAACTCAGAAAAAACCAAAAAACACAAACAACCGTTGCTACTCACAGAAACACAAGCGTACTAATCGAGTAAACTCAGGCGAATGGCCTGTTGAAATCGATCCGCCAAACTCAGGTCGATGACCGTTACGTACCTTTTTTCTATTGTCTGGAACGACTTGTTGGGACACAAACCTTATTTTCACGAAATATAATTTGTCTACTTTGAAAACAAACAGCTGATTTATGCAAATTGTCAGGTACCAAAATTGAATTTTGTCCTGCTAGATTATGAAAACATCACACTGTGCGTTGCATCGATTTAGTAAATTTTCAGAACTTTACTAATTTTATCGATGGGCCTGCAAACATTAGCGAACGAAACGAATTACCTACCTTTTTAACCGCTTGCTATGGTGCCCTCGCCGGCTTTGGTAAATTGAACCTAAATAATAACAATAGACCTCACCGCTTATATGTGCTAAGCCACAACCTTAAAGAAGTTACAAAACGAGGGGTATAACATACCTCTCGGACATATCGTTAGTCAGTTATATGTAGAACAGCTTTTAATTCTAAAACTTAGATTTTTCACTTTTTCTCTTAAACCAAAATTCAAACTTAAAATCGCTCATGGATACATCACTCATCATTAAAGCTTTCATTTAAAAAATCATCTTGATATCTCCAATAACTGCTAATATAGTGATCTGCAGAGATTTTTTGAACAGTGCTAGGGCATTCACCAAGTTTGATAAACTGTAAGTAAAGAATGGATCAGGAGTAACCGCCTCCATATGTTAAGCAACTACCCTAAGAGAACTATAAAATAAGTAATGAAAGATCCTTTTTACTTTTTCTCGAAACCTAACACTCAAATTAAAAATTCTACACAAAATCGTCAGAATAAACTTAAACGTTTCTCTTAGAAAAAGCATTCAGGACGATACCTCTAGTAGCCAATTAGCTGCATCACCGATTGCTGCCTCTGTAAATTTGTGAATTAGCACTTGAATCAGGAGTGACCACTAACGAATACTAAACAATTACTCTAAAGGAGCTTTAAAACTAGCCATCAACTATCTCTGTCAGAAAGGTGGTTAGTTACTTACGTGAAGAGCAACTCTTAGTCGTCAAAAATCTCCGTAATATGAATTATCAGCTACAAAAACAAACAAAACTATATAATAAAAGAACAAATTAATATTGCATTTAATTACACTACATAAGAACCTATATTACCGTCAAAGTGCTAAACCATTGTTTATGAAATTATTGGTTAAATCTTGAATAAAAATAAAAACAATTATTTTATAAACGGTTATCTCAGGTTAATTTACATTATAAAAATCTCAATAATTAAAATAAATAATAAATTTTCTACATTTTATTCTTTAACTGAAATAATTATTTCATACTACAACAGATTGTGCATGTTATGGTAATTTTTATAAAAATGTACTACAATATGTGTATATATATATATATACATATATACATATATATTTATATATATATATAT